>CAIGQV010019270.1:2348881-2362313 GCA_903798115.1 Danio jaintianensis
TTCAAAATATCTTCTTTTGTGCTTTTTTAATTAGAGGGATAGTTCACCCAAAATGATCATTTTTTACTATTTACTCACCCTCAGGTGGTTGTAACCTTTTATGAGTTTCTTGAAAGCAGAAGATGGTGTTTTGAAGAATGCTGAAAACCTGTAACCACTGACTTTTGTTGTAGGGAAAAGAAATAATGTGGAAGCCAGTGGCTACAGGTTTTCAGCATTCTTCAAAATATCTTCTTTTGTTAATTAGTTAAATAATAACTGAAATCATTAATTAAAAGGTATAGTGGCTAGATTAAAATGTTAAACTGTTAAATATAATAGGGATACAAATAAACATTAGTAAACATATATAAATAAACAGTAGTGCTAATCCTTAAATAATAATAATAATTTGTTATATTTGTTAAGTATTCTCAAACAAATTACTGTCCAATCATTAATTAAAAAGTATAGTGGTCAAGTTTGATAGGACGGTGCAGCAATAGGAAATAAAATTGGATAGATTGGGAAAGGTCCACGAACCAGGAGTAGAGCTCAGGGTACCCATGGCATGAGGCTATCGGCGCTGACAAGATCATATATTATAAACTATAGTGTCATGTTAATATATTGTATTTACATGAACATTTGAATAGACAGTACAAAGCTTGTTTTGCTGTTTATTAATTGTTGTTACCTAATTGTTGTTTTTTTTTGTCCAGTGAGACAGGAGAGGTCACCCTCCGTATCTCCACTGCCACTCTGGACGACAGCGGCACATACACCTGCATCGCCTCAAATGACGTGGGCTCAGTGACATCATCAGCCTACCTCAGAGTGCTTGGTCAGTTGATTTATTATTCTATTTATTAATTTTTTGCTTTTTCATTTTCTCCACATTCGATAATTGAGTCTGTGACATTGTTCTTTTGTACGTAGGCACATCATGTGACGGAATTCTCTGGAAGGATAACTTTGAGTCTCTCTACACTGAAGTTATGGAGCTAGGGAGGTACTGTACAACCTTTAAAATAAAACACAGCTATTTCTCTGTGCAAACTACTAATGTTTGACAACAGCTAAAAATGTGTTTTATGTTCATCTATAGAGGCAGGTTTGCCGTCACTAAGTGGTGTGAGCAGAGAGGAAGCAGGCGATCTGTGGCCGCTAAGCTAGTCAACAAGAAGCTAATGCGTCGAGAGCAGGTGGTTCAGGAGCTGGGGGTTTTACAGTGTCTTCAGCACCCTCACCTGGTGAGCCTGCTGGACACCTACGAGACCCCAGCCAGCTATGTTCTCATCCTGGAGATGTACGTGTACAGTATAGCCTTCACATACTTTGCTCTAGAACTGCCACATGGTAGAAAATGACCAATTGCTTCAATTTGTTTCTTGTAAAGTGCATAACAGATCATTTTTATAAAATATCCTTATAATATTTGTAAAGTCTTCCAGTTATTGCCGTTTACTACAAAATTGCATTATTTACAATCCCTTTATTAATCCAGATTAAAAGTGGAACATTTAAACCTATAGATGAAGTCAAAATTGTTAAAAAATAATTTAATTTCTTTACAAATGTTTCCCAAGTGTTGCTTAACAGAGAGAATATTTTTATTCAAACTTTAAACATTATACTTCAAACTAATTTTGACTGGCTTGTTGCTGGTAGCTGTTGTCGAGATGTTTTTGAGAAGTCTTCATTTACAGGTTAATTTACAGAGTCGGGTTTGAGATTTGTATTCCCCATAGACTGCAAACACTCCATAGTCAATTCTTCCCTCAGGTTTACGTACACCGCATGTGATTTAGCCACACCCACTTATTTACATATCATCGTCTATGCGTAATAAAATAATCTATAACGATTGACAGTTTATTCCATGGTAACGTTATACCATCATATCAACCAGCCCTAACTCCAGACATTACTCCGTGAAGGCAGTGACATAAAACATTTTTTAGCCGTCTGTATTTAATGCTGGCAGTTTTTAGGTGTAAAACATCCCTGGTGGTTCTAGTGTTAATGGTAATGGCGGTAATTTAGTAATCACATTTAAAAAGTGTGAAATATTTTGTCATTTATATTGTTGCAACACATTTTGTCCCTTTTTTGTGCACATTAGCGCCGATCAAGGTCGTATCCTGGACTACATTGTTAGCTGGGGGAACTTGACTGAAGAAAAGGTGTCTCTTTACCTACGGGATATTCTAGAAGCTTTACACTACCTTCACGCATGCAGGATTGCTCATCTTGACTTGAAGGTGGGTCTTTCTATACAATTATTCTTAATAAATGAATGTGGAAAGGTTGTTTTCAGATGATGTATTCACACTTGTTTTGTTTCATCATTGCTGTTGATATTTACACATAATTAGTCAAATGACATTTTATACACTCTATTGACCTTATTCTGCGATGCGGACGTGCGCTTGTTTTTGCGATTGTTTTAGAACTTCCGATTCAGTTTCCTATGGGAGAAATGACTAGGAATAATAAACGGCAGAAAACAGTCAAACTACTTGCTCTACAAACACGTGTGTTCATGACTATACAGGCAAAGTAGAATAATATAAGAAGAAAAGATCAGTTTGTAACATCAAGCAGCAGAACGAGCTGTTTTTAACCTCTAAAAATGAATGGAAGTGAATGGAACCGGAAGTCTCTAGCCAAAAAGATTCGAATGGCTGCGCCTGCTCGTACGTGAAGAATAAGGTCAATACGATGACTTAACAAATGTTATATCAGTTTCAAATAGAAGCACAATCTTTAAAAACAAACATAATTAAAAGGAGGTTTATTTAAAACATTGGTATTGGGTGTTAATTATGTAATACATTTTGATCAAATAATAAGGGCAATAAATTTGGGTAAATTCAGTCCTTATTCGATTTTGTTAACCTAAATATTGACAAGAAGTGTCATTTCTAGACCTACAGTAAAACAGAAAGCTTATTTCTACAATACATACGCATTTTTTGCAGTTACATCATATAAATTTACCACGTAGATTTTGCTGAGTAATGTGTGAATGAAATCGTCTAAAAAGCCTTGTCCTATTGTCACAAGCAACTGAAAGCATCATGTAAATTCATTAGTCATGAAAAGTGTGAAATGTGACAAATTCAGTTCCACTTTAATTTATTAAATGGAATTTGTTACTGTTTTCTGTTGCGGACTGAATTTCCCTGAACATTGCGTTATGAATCTATAACCATAAGAAGTTTTATACTTACTTTTAAAGTTATAGTTCATCCAAAAATGTAATTTTACTCACTATGTACTCACCCTTAAGTGGTTCCAAACTTTTATGAGTTTCTTTTTGTCCGATGAACACAAAAGAATATATTTAGCAGAAAGCTGAAACCCTGTAACCAGTAGGAAAAAACAATGGAAATCAGTGGTTACAGGTTTTCAGCTTTCTTTAAAATATCTTCCTTTGTGTTCAACAAAAGAAAGAAACTTAAGTCAACTGTGAGGAAATGACAGAATTTTTCTTGTTTGGGTGAATTATCACTTTTTATATAACATAAAGTCTCAACTTTCACATTTTGTTGAATGTATTGAGTGAATACTGCAGTTCTTTTACATTTACATGTATTAAATAAATGTAGGCTATTTTTATTTCTAAATTGACTTACTGTATAAATGAGTGCTGCAACAAGTTATTCATCTTATCACATGAGACATACGAACAATGATTTAATTTGTTTTGTAGAACAGGGTAGAGAAAGCAGACACTAAGAGATTTTATTTAAAGAGCCAGAACAGGATGCAGTAAAGTTTAGCACATATGATGAAATCGAAACTACTGCAGGACAGTTCCTCATATAAACACAGTAAATATAACAAGGACCACTTCCTAGTGACACCATACTGAATGATTTTAGCCAATTAGCCTTTAAGTTTCAAGAACCAAAGGTCTGTGAAATCTAACTTGTCCGCTAATTTCAACCATTAACATTTTACTCCACAAATGTAAAACATTTATGCATCCACAAAGCCCTTTGTTTTGAGCTTGTCTTAACCATTTGTGATGACTACGCGCATGGTTTTTATTTGAGTAATTCTATTTCTGTCACCTTACAGCAGAACAACAGCACAAACTACTATGACATTGATGATCTGATTGATGATGTGCTTTATTCATTGTTAAGTGTTACCAGTATGAGTTTGAATACCGTTTTACATGCCGTACTGAAAGCGGCATCTGATAGTTTACCTCAGATCTTGAAAATAAAATAACTAGCAAACATAGTTTAAACATGAAATTTAGAACTGTGACTCAACAGCAAATCAACAACATCAGTCACTCACTCAGCATGTACTTTTAATAATGTTAATGAGGTTTAATATTTATGAATTAGAATATAAACTTGTCCATTTCCTTGGGAGTGCAGTTCATTATTCTGCCTCAATCACTACTCACTTCCGTAATCAGCTGTAAATCTCCAGCATGTGTGTTCAGCTGGAGCAGCGTTTACTGTGCAAAGCCATAGTTCTCTGGCAAGCTACGCAAAATATCGCATGCGATATCATCATACGATATCATCATGCGATAGTCAAATTGCAAATAATCATTCTGCAATACTTACAGCTGTTATATTATTATATTATGTGTAGCTTCTCTGTGAACTACGGCCCTTTGTACTGTAGCAAATGTTGCTAATGTTAAACCTGAAAGCACATGCAAATATCACATATAATGAAGTTTTGACTTAAAACTCACTTCCTAGCTTCAGTCGAGCGTCTGAATTAAGTCCTTCTGTAAAATTATGTGTCTTCTTACACAGAATAAAGCACACAACATATGTCATAATATAATTCTAATAAACAGTGACAACGGCATTGCGTCATTACATACTTTATTATTAGGAAAATAATATTAAGAACTCAGATAAACCGTATGTTGTCTTGGTCATGATTTTATTATCCTGTTGAATCAAATGAAAGCAGTTTAATCTTCTGTTTATCCTACTCTATAAGGATTTCCCATGTAAAGTCTAGATAGGATACAGCTGTGGATATGCACATGAATATAGCAGCATTTTTTATGACACTGTATAACAATAATTTATATTTTTACAGTACTGTGACGGTTGGGTTTAGGGTTAGGGTAGGGCTAGACGTTACAAAATATAATTTATTGGGTAATTTAATAGATAACATGAATAATGCTCGGTACAAATACTGTTTTTACATTACTGTGACGGTTGGGTTTAGGGTTGGGGTAAGGGTAGACATTAATAAAATACAATTAATGGGAAATTTAATAAATAATTTCCCATAGACTGCTATTTCCTGGGTTTCCTCGCAGCATATTTGGTTGTTCTGTGTGCGCACGAGAGAGAGAGAGAGAGAGAGAGAGAGAGAGAGAGCGCCCTCTGGCCTCCGGTGGTGATTTACTACTGATCACATCATAGGGCTGGGCGATTTGGCCTAAAATTAAAATCTCGATTAATTGAACATGTTAACTCCATTATGATTAATGGACGATTATTTTATTTTTTTATTTTTTTTATTTAGTTTTTGCCTTCATAGTTCACTGACAAGTTTTGTACAGTAAATATGCTCGCATATTACAAGTGAGAGATTTTTGATTGAAATAATTGAAGGAAACACAATAGAAACACATAGATCTACTATCTATGATTATTTATTGAACATCAATGTTGAACAACTGAAATTGAAACACACATAGCCTAAAACCAACAGTCACTTTTTCCTTATACAAAAGTGAAAATAAATAACTTGCCCTTGTTTTTGCCCTTGGTTGGGTTTAGGGTTGGGGTGGGGGTAGGCGTTAATAAAAATACAATTAATGGGAAATTTAATAAATAATATAAATAATTTTTGTTAACTTCTGGCCGCAACCATATCTGATGCCACTAGCAACAATCGTCTGCGACCATGTGAAGGACCATACACGTGAGCTCGACGCAGAAGAGCGGGCTCACGTGACTCCAAGTAATCAAACAAATCGACCTGGAAAAATTAGTGCGATTATAGGTTCTGATTTCTGAATGTCGATTTTGATTACTTTTCGATTAATTTTCCTCACATGATGTGCAAGATAATCATAGCTTTTGCTAAATCGTAAATGCGATTTTATATCGATTTATCGTTCGATTTATTTCCCTAATTTTTATGCTTCCAACAAGACATAAATCCATCATCAAACTAACCCATACAGGGAGTTAACGCATGTCTTATAAAGCAGATTATTATGTTACAAAAATGTCAAATTTTTTATTATAATCTCTAATCACTTACTTCCGTCAGTGACCGAATGCACAACTGACGTATATGATGTATGAGTACCTTATATTTTGATGCTTCCTTTTTCTCTGTAACCATATACATTATCCCACACTTATTATCTGCTTTATGTGTGTTTCAGCCCGAGAATGTATTAATCGAGCAAACGTCAGCCCAGCCTCTGGTCAAACTGGCGGACTTTGGCGACGCGGCGCATCTCTCCAACACCCCTTACATCCACCCTCTGCTGGGCAGCCCAGAGTTCTCGGCCCCTGAGCTGGTGTTAGGTGAACCCGCAGCTCTGGCGTCTGACCTCTGGAGTTTAGGCGTGTTGGCGTACGTAATGCTCAGCGGCGCATCTCCGTTTCTGGACGAAAGTGTGGAGGAAACCTGCCTCAACATCTGCCGCATCGACTTCAGCTTCCCGGAGGACTACTTCCACGGCGTGAGTCAGGCAGCGCGGGACTTTATATGCATGTTACTCCAAGGTGAGCCGTGCAGACGTCCCTCTGCACAGGTTTGCCTTCACGAGGAGTTCTGGCTACAGCCCGACACCACCTCTGGCACAGCTCGCCTCGACACTTCCAGACTTATCTCTTTTATAGAGCGGAGGAAACATCAGAACGATTTACGCCCCGTCGCCAGTTTCCAAGCATTTCTGCGTAGTCGCCTTCTCAGTCAGACCTGAAAGATATGAGTGGAAATCAAATTAAGATATAGATGATACGCTGAAATCTCATCCTTGTTTTAGAGTCATTCTGAAACGGTTCTGGGTCTCTGTTACTGTAACTGCTGCTGACTAAACTCTCTGAAGTCCTTTTTCCAACCCTTCAAAACAATCATTTCAGCTACACGTTCGTTCTCTCTTTCCATGGACGACATTCACAAGGGGGAAATAAATGTGAATTAAGAAGGGGGAATTTGTTTGTTTCGAAGTTTGTTTGTTTGTTTGTTTGTTTGTTTCGAAGGTTGTTCCTTGAGCCAGAACGGTTTAGCTTTGTGTTTGGACAGTATTTGAATCAGGTTGTTTCAATGGAGTACTGTAATTTAAATCGCTACATTCAGGAAAGATTACATTTTTGTACAAACCATGTATAGAAGCACAGCAAAGATGATATCTTTATCCTGAACGTTTTGGAGAATAATAAAAAAAAATAAGCTTATTAATATATTTAAAGGGAAGTACAATTGGTTGAATTATTGGTTGGTATTCATCTCGTTTAATGAGCATACAGTCATACTGGAATTCAATCGTAACAAATAATACAACTTTTAACAGAATTAAAATAAATAAGCTTATCGTCGTTTCAGTTCTCACCCGTCTATCAGCCTTATGTTGTAAATAAACTGGACCTGCCTTCGTTCATGTTTCATTTGCAGTTTTCGAAACGAGTGCTTTCTCATTGGCTGATCGTAGACCTTCAACTGACCAGTTACAATCGGTAACCGCGCAAATGTGCACTCTTTGTAATTTTGTTGAAATGTGCAATGTTGGGGCTTGAACATTTTGCAGCTATTTCTAATGATTCATGTTAAACTGTTACGTACATGTATCGGCCACTGCGAGTTGAGATATGGTGTGTTCGTGGCTCTTTTGATGAGTTCTCCGTGTTCAGTATTTTTTTGATAAGCTTAAGCCTTGTTAGTGAACAACATCTGTGTCTTTGTCGCACCTCCATAATGAATGTGGTTATTTTTATCGTTATACCAAAGGTAATGCTCATGTACCTAAATGCTTCTTCTCCCTATTTGGTGGTTATAATTTGTAACAATAAGTTATGAATGAAATTCTGACTCCCGACGCTGGAGTTTACATGTACTGATTGTTGATTGATTTATTTATTGTGTCTTGTTCGGTTTTCGCGAATCG
Organism: Danio jaintianensis; assembly: GCA_903798115.1. NCBI lineage: Eukaryota > Metazoa > Chordata > Actinopteri > Cypriniformes > Danionidae > Danio > Danio jaintianensis. The sequence continues at coordinate 2,356,989 of CAIGQV010019270.1, forward strand.
AATTTTACGAAAGTAGTGCTTCGTATTGTCAGATTATTAGACATTTTCATTTCCATATCTGCTCGTTGTAGCAGTAGTCTGTTAATGTAAGTTTGCATGACTAAATAACTTTGTTTCTTTGTTTGATTTCAGTTCACTTTGTTTTAAATAGAATGAGATGAATCGTTCCCTGTGTACTGTATCTGTTGTACAGGGGGAAAGTACCAATTTGCCTCTAAACTGTAGGTTTAAAGCTGGCAAATTGCAGTTGTCTAATGACCCAAAATTGCGTCTCTTGTCACTGAAACACTTAATTTCTAAATTCAGAAGGAGGTAAATTACAAGCTGGGTTAGTAATGCTGGTTTGATTTGTTCATGTTTTATTTAAGTTAGTTTCTCATAATGTATAGCTGTACAGACACCATAAAAACTGGACGTAGCGACATTCTGGTTTTTTACATAATGTCATTTTGAATGTTAATTTTGCATGTATATTTCTTTGTACATATACCATACATGTTTGCACATTCTGTGCTGTACATAAGTTACTTTACCCTCAGTTATTTTTTGAAATTAAACATCTGAAACATTTTATTCGTACTACTAGTCTCCACGCGTCTCTGATTATATATTAATATGCATAAGGGATCAGATAAATTATATAACAGTAGCATTGTTTATAGTTTAAGTTCAGTCACACTTTAATTCTCACTGTTAACAAACAATTCATTACTAATTTAGCCTGGGTAAACTCCTAATATGCTGCTTATTAACAGTTATTAAAGGAATCCTCCGTTTTTTTTCCTATTTTCCTATCTACATAACAATATTAATACAGTATCTACTAATTTAAGACTAAAACAAGTCTATACTGCTGTGTTCACACCAGACGCGGCACGCGCAAATAAATTGCGCTATTCGCGTGTAAATAGACACATGAACATTTTGAGTTTACTCGCTTCATTCGCGCATCAAATTCACTTCACAATAGACATGGATTCACGTCATAGGCAGGGCATCTGTCTGCCCGATGGCTCTAGCTTCGTTGCTAAATGGTTAACATGGATTTTACTGAGATAGTAGCTGTGCTTTATGTGCTTTAGGAAGGCTGAAAAACAGAGAAGGTTAGTTCGGCACCGTGTCTGATCCACTAGATCCTTTCAGAGGTGCACCCAGCTCTGTGAGCTCATAAACTCCTCCAGAAACTATACCTGGATGATGGAAGCTTTCAGCGGTGCTTCAGACTGAGCCGAGCACAGTTTGATGAGCTGTTGTCCGGTGTCGGCAAGAGGATTTCCCCTCGGGACACCAACAACAGGTCATAATCACGCCCCTGCAAGAGAAAGCTCCTGATTGGTTAATGTGGCGCGAATGTCCGCTGAAGTTCAGATTTTCCAACTCGAGCAATTCGCACGATTCAGTCAAACGCACAAAACGCTCAACTCTTCCCGCTTCATTCGTGCGAATCATGTCATGCCGCAGGATGTCTATTCACATCTTTGCATTGACTTAACGTGTAAATCACTTGTACTTGATGCTTCATCCACGTCTGGTGTGAACGCAGCATAACAATGCCACTGTACCATAAACTAAAGAGGGTTGGCGGTGTTAGACCATTGACTTTTTCCATTTTTGAATCCATTCAGCTGATCTCCTGGTCTGGCAAGAGCACTTTTAGCTTAGCTTAGCATAGATCGTTGAATTGGATTAGACCATTAGCATCTCACTCAAAAATGTAAAAAAATTTTTTTAAAGTTTTAATAATTTCTTCTATTTTTTTAAGGCTGCGTAATATAATTGCGCCTGCTGCAGCCATGGTACAGCGACAAAGTAACTACAGAAGTCAAGTTTTAAATTTATTGACGCAGCGAGATGCTAATGGTCTAATCTGATTCAATGATTTATGCTAAGCTAAGATAAAGTGCTCAGACCTGGCTGAATGGATTTAAAAATGGTAAAACTCGACAGTTTAACTCTGGGTGACTTGTAAAATGGGCCTATTTAAATAAATAAAAAAATAAATAAAACCTGCCTTTAACAAAGGAATTAAGTTTATGTATTGGATGGGATCTGTGATGTAGAATAAGATCCTGCAGATACAGAATAAGTACTAACATCAAACAACTAATATCTTAATAATAGGCAGGCAATAAGTAACTAGTTAATGGAGAGAATTGGTCTTTAAACTAAAGGGTTACCATAAGTTTGAAGTCACATGTTCATCTACACAGATCTGCAGATTAGTATTTTTACATATTTCCTGTATTGGTCTCTTGAGGCTTCATTCAGACCATGCAAAAACCATCCGGAGCTGCTGTGGAAACAGGCAGGTGTGAAAGTTGCATCTGCAGGTGTTGTGTTCTTTTGTAAGATCCCGAAACAGATAACTTACTAATTAAACCTCCCCTGATCTTATCGCAGAGCGTCTGCATGCAACTGAGCTGCAAATGCATTAGAGTGTATGAGAATCAAAACAGAAGCCATGCACAAACATCGATTTTAGCCTCCCTTAGAAATACGTTTATTCATGTGTGCTGCTTTTATGTGTTCTAAATACTTAAGATAGATTCTTAATATTACACTTAAGTATGCTTGACTTAAAGTGTACTTTCATTAGCTACAGGATGTGCGTCTAACGTGTTCACTTAGTAGGCTAAACAACAGTATACCTCTTAAGTTTACTTATTTAGAATATGTTTATAATACGTTATAACTCTTAAGTTTACTTATTTACGTATTTAATACATTTATAAGATGTTAACATTATGTATTTATAAGTACAAACGAATGATATATGTATACTGTAAAGAATTATTTGATCAAAAAGTCATATAATATAAAAGTCATCAAGTTTTGTGTCAGTTTAATTGATGTAAATTGAAATAACTTGTAACATTTTTTTGAGGCAGCAACAATTTTATTGAATTCTGTTTCACTTAGTTTATTTAAAAGCAGTTTGGGGTGTAACTGTAACAAACTAATTACTGTAATTTAGTTATGCACTGAAAAAAAAGAAGTATAAAATTGATTACGGGCGACGCGGTGGCGCAGTGGGTAGCACGTTCGCCTCACAGCAAGAAGGTCGCTGGTTCGAGCCTCGGGTGGGTCAGTTGGCATTTCTGTGTGGAGTTTGCATGTTCTCCCCGTGTTCGCGTGGGTTTCCTCCGGGTGCTCCGGTTTCCCCCACAAGTCCAAAGACATGCGGTATAGGTGTAGGTGAATTGGGTAAGCTAAAATTGTCCGTAGTGTATGTGTGTGAATGAGTGTGTATGAATGTTTCCCAGTGATGGGTTGCAGCTGGAAGGGCATCCGCTGCGTAAAACATATGCTGGATAAGTTGGCGGTTCATCCCGCTGTGGCGACCCCAGATTAATAAAGGGACTAAGCCGAAAAGAAAATGAATGAATGCATGAATGAATGTCTAAAATACTAGAAAAAGTTGTTTCTGTCCAATTATGCTCTTTTCTGCAGATGAACAATGGTTTTGAAGTGTTTCAGTCAGGTTTCAGGCCTCATCACAGTACAGAAACAGCATTAGTGAAAATAACCAACGATTTACTCTTAGCTGCTGACCAAGGGTGCATCTCGTTATTAGTTTTACTTGATCTCAGTGCTGCATTTGACACCATCGACCACAATATCCTCATAGATCGCTTAAATTCTACAGGGGTCCGGGGACAGGCTCTACAATGGTTTAAGTCATATTTAACTGACCGTTACCAGTTTGTAAATATAAATGGACAGCTTTCACAGGTCAGACCAGTACAGTATGGGGTGCCTCAAGGATAAGTTTTAGGCCCTTTGCTGTTCACAATATACATGCTACCCCTGGGAGACATTATAAGAAGACACGGGATCAGCTTTCACTGCTATGCAGATGATACTCAATTATATATTTCAACAAAACCTGATGAGACATCTGAACTGTCTAAGCTAACTGAATGTATTAAAGATGTTAAAGACTGGATGACCAACAATTTCCTTCTCTTAAATTCAGACAAAACAGAATTATTACTTATTGGGCCTAAATCCTGTACACAGCTGATCTCACAACTCGACCTGCAATTAGAGGGACACAAAGTTAGCTTTAGCTCTTCTGTAAAAGATCTGGGTGTTATACTAGACAGCAATTTAACCTTTGAAAATCATATCTCCCATGTCACAAAAACTGCCTTCTTTCATCTGAGAAATATCGCTAAGTTACGAAGTATGCTATCCATCTCAGATGCAGAAAAACTAGTTCATGCTTTCATGACTTCTAGGCTGGATTACTGTAATGCTCTGTTCGCTGGTTGCCCAGCATCCTCTATTAATAAACTTCAGCTAGTACAAAATGCAGCTGCCAGAGTTCTTACCAGGTCTAGAAAATATGATCATATCACCCCAATTTTATCCTCCTTACACTGGCTGCCTGTTAAGTTCCGTATTGATTATAAAATATTGCTTCTTACCTATAAAGCTTTAAATAATCTAGCACCTGTTTATCTAACCAACCTTCTGTCTCGCTACAATCCAACCCGCTCTTTAAGATCTCAAAACTCAGGGCTGCTGGTAGTGCCTAGAATAGCAAAGTCGAGTAAAGGTGGTCGAGCCTTCTCATTTATGGCTCCTAAACTCTGGAATAGCCTTCCTGATAATGTCCGAGGCTCAGACACACTCTCTCTGTTCAAAACTAGATTAAAGACCTATCTTTTTAGCAAAGCATACACTCAATGCATTGCATAATGGTATGATGCATGAATGTGCTCCACGCAGGTTTTTGCATCTCGTTTATATACACTATGAACAGCAGCTACGCTAATTATTCTCTTTATTCTCTACTTCCACCTCGGGATACTCATCCCGAGGCCCCCAGAGACTATGCAGTGCCACTAATGCAATCCAAGACCTGTCTAGAGAGGATCCCAAGGTTTCCATAATCCCAGACCAGGCCGTATCCTGAGGAGCTGCTGTGGTGGTCATGAAGGAGTGGAGAGCATGTGACTGATTCCTGTGAGACCCCAGTGACAGACGAGTCTTCACTGACGTCCAGCGTTCACCAGCCTCCGGCGCCTAGACTGCAGCTCTGCACAAGACGTTTGGCCATAGGAGAAATGGTCGTGCCCAACTGAGCCTGGTTTCTCTCGAGGTTTTTCTTCCTTCACTTTCGCAAATTGGTGAAGTTCGTTCCTCTCCGCTGTCGCCACTGGCTTGCATGGTTCGGGACCTGTAGAGCTGCGCATCGATGGATTTGCTATTCAGTGTTTGGACTCTCAGCAGTGAAAATTTAAACCACACTGAACTGAACTGACCTTAAACTATAAAAACTGAACGGACATCATTCCAATTCACTATAATCTTCTATGT
>CAIGQV010019270.1:2367313-2388556 GCA_903798115.1 Danio jaintianensis
CCCACACATACGGTCCGCTCCTTTTGTGAGACCCACCACGGTCTATCGCGACATTTTTGTTTAAATAATTCCAGTAGATGCTTCGAGGTGCGAGATAGCATAACTAGCCGAAACAACTGAAGTGAACTCGATTACCCTTTTGAAAATAAAGCCTGAACTTCCACGAATTCCCCTTTTTAAACAGCTTTCTAAGAAGTCGTGAACATAGTTTCCATGACTCATTATCGTCTTCTGTTTGACATTAAGGTTTGAAAAAAAGTTAATAAATTGGTAAGAAAGAGTTAGGTGTGGGCTGCACGGTGGCGCAGTGGGTAGCACGATCGCCTCACAGTAAGAAGGTCGCTGGTTCGAGCCTCGGCTGGGTCAGTTAGCGTTTCTGTGTGGAGTTTACGTGTTCGCGTGGGTTTCCTCCGGGTGCTCCGGTTTCCCCCACAACTCCAAAGATATGTGGTATAGGTGAATTGGGAAATTGGCAATAAAACCGATTCTGATTCTGAAAGCGTCCGTAGTGTATGAGTGTGTATGGATGTTTCCCAGTGATGGGTTGCAGCTGGAAGGGCATTCGCTGCGTAAAACATATGCTGGATAAGTTGGCGGTTCATTCCGCTGTGGTGACCCCTGATTAATAAAGGGACTAAGCCGAAAAGAAAATGAATGAATGAAGTTAGGTGTGATGAATGTCAGCAAACATCTTGTAGCGCCACAAGGAGGCGCCCATTGATTAAATCAAGACGTAATTTTTTTCCCTTCTAGTCTGCTTGTTTGTAATCCTGTATGAAATCTTGTCAGTTTATAAGAGTTTATTCTAGGCCTATTTGTGGTTTGTATCTGTGGTCGTGATTTGATCAGATATATTGTTGATTCACTGATAAATTACCTGTGAAAACGTACAAATATCTTGGTTGTTCTCTGAACAGCAGTTGTTGATGCGGCAACTGTAGGTAACTTGTAGCAGATTTCTCTAAGTAGCCTACTAATTCAATCGATATTGAAAAGGTAAGTCTTTTTTTCTTGAGATCTAAATTCAAATAAATTACCTGGAGGGAAAAAGAACTAATTTCTCTTTTAAAAATGTTATTGTATGCATCCAACCATTGGATTAAATATGTAATTAACAGAATATGTAACAGCACTTTGGTTTGTCCATATTTTGCCCAAAATTGAGTTCTTTGCCTTTTTAGAGACTAAATTCAGAAAATACAAAAATAAATGCATTTTTATGGTATTTTGAAGTGAAGCCACTTCCACTTAGGGAATAAAAAAAAAAAAACAGAACTGTCTGTGTTATTTAAATAAAATGATTAATCACTCAAGCAAACTTCCTTATTTACATAGTGCAGAAATAATAGGACATCTCATTCCTCATGAGACTTGAATTAGTCCATTTGCAATTGAAAATGATCATGTGACTATTTAGCATATAGGGCATTTGCATTAGCTATAAGTCCAATTCAGACAACTGGTGTAATGTTGTATTTTGCATTATTTATTATGACTTTTTTTATACATATATAATTTTTTTGTTAATGTTTAAAGAATTATCTTTTTTTTTATTAAAATCACGTGTATTAATATATTTCTATTTATGCAGAAATCAGACAGTCAAAATGCATATACATTTCTTGTGACTTCACTGTTTAATTCATCTGCTTTCAACCTGCGTTTGCATAAGACCTAAAAGTTGCCACTGTGGTGATTCTTTTTATACAAAATGACAGCAAAGAAAATCCCCTCAGTATTGAGGAAGCAAAACAGTACCCAACAGTTCTTATATTTTTACAGCTAAGTGTATTTAGGAAACAATTAATTGTAGTTCATTGATCTGTCTATACAATGTCCAGTTCTTTTCACCTCGCTTAAAAAGCTTTTACACCTCGCCCATAACAGATTTTATTTTTCATTATATAACAGCATTCTTGTATCTTAAAAAGTGTATATTAGACAGGGCTTGCTCTATGTAATGGACTTGTATGTAAATATGTAAATAAACTTTAATTTCGGTCCTCAAGCCCATCAATTTTTCAAACCCCTGTTATTATGTAGAGTCACACAGGGATGTTTTAATCCAGAGAGAGAAAAATAGCAATACTTTAGTATCCCATGAGGCATATGAAACAAAGCAGTTAGGATGTAACTCCTTGTCCCCAAAAGGAGAAAATTAAGATATGACAGTATGAGATTTTGCCTAGTACACCAGTCATTCTAAATTGTATAGGGCCAATGGAATTTAGATAGTGAAATTTGCATGCAAGGCAACTCCCATATGGATATTTAAAATGTCTGTATGTGGTCACTCATTCAGGTTTGTACTAAGAAACCAAGATAGTACTCAGAATTCAGCTGGGAGTTCCTCTTTCAGGAAACAAGGGTTCCCCTTCAGATCGGGAACTCCAACGCCATGTTGAAAGACACACTGGGGAAATTGCCAGATGACCCAATGAATGTCTATGAATTGGCAGAGCGCAGCTCTTAACCAGTGCAGATGGTTATAATTAGCTAAGTATAAAGCCAGTACCTACAGGAGAGCAAGCCAGACTTTTCACTTCAGAAGCCTCAAGCTGAAGTTAACTTATCTGCGAGGCTGTGTTCCAGAGAGAGACAGTAAATTCTTCCATCCAGTGCGGGTGACAGTGCAAGCAGTGGCGGTCAAGCTGGGTGATTCTCCCATCCCTGGGCATTTCACTGGGTGTCACAAAAAGAGCAGTTTTAATCAAAGAGCAAATTTCCCTGAAAGAGCAACATGGTTGAGCAACAAGTCTTGTTCTAGATGCCATTCCGATCGTGCATTCTGGGTGTGGTGGTTTCCTATCCCTGGGTGATGCGCATGACTACTGCATCACATGTTTGGGGGTCCAGCATGTAGATGCAGTGCTCGTGGATAGCTCATGCCCACACTGTCAGGGCTTGTTTGTTGCGTAGCTGAGATCGTAGCTTGCTCTTGCAAAAGGGTGACCCCTGCTGTCTCCCACAAGGCGGTGGGCACTTGGGCAGGCCTGAGGGGTTACAGTGGGGGCTAATCCGTTGTCTTTTAGGCCAGCAGACCCCCCATTGGAGGCATCGCAGCATCCAAGGGTGGGCCCACTTCTGTCCTCATGGACCTGGAGTTAGACATGATGGCCGTGCCTTCCCGGGCTGCTTTGGCGGTAGGCTTTGTGAGCTGGGCGACACCTAACACATTTGTGAAAATGTATCATCTTCCACCCGGTTGCTAGTCATACTATGACACCTTGCCCCTCTTGGGACTTGGCTGCCCAGCCAGTACTGAAGTGGTCTCATATGAAGTAATCATATGGCATGATGATATGGCAGTGGCATGACTGCTGCTGCAAGTGAACACTACTCAAACTCCACTTCAACATGATGGCTGGACTCATAGAGGGGACTCTAGCATGAGTGATAGCATCCACCACTGTTTGTTGATAATCCTTTAAATCAATACATCTTCTGTACAACTTGTCTTCTTCTAACTCATCATTTGTGCAGATTATGTTTCATTGATTAAGTCAAGAAACATTCCCTTATCGTGCACGTCTCTCAAAGATGTCTGCAAGTAAAGCCCCCTGTGCATGCAGGTGGTCATGTTGGTTATACTGATGGAAGCTAGCTGATTTCAGGCACTGTTTAATATTGCTGTGCCTGCTGCAGCCATGTACTGACTGGGTGCATTCGGTGGTATGATGCAGTGTTACACTCTTAAAACAGATGTGTTAAAAACAACAGCAACAGTGTTATTTCTTAACACACCAATGTGTCTAGATAGTCAACACATTTTGTGTTATTTTGAACTCAGCCAGTTTGTTATTCTTCTTAACACAGTGTGTTAAATAATTAAACATACTAATATGTCATAAATCACAATATTTGTTTCATAAAAATGCTTTATTTTTTGCCACCTTAAAAAGATTAATGCAATGCAAAAAAAAACAATAGATTTATTAAAACATGACTGAAGCATTTACAGTACATTTCTTATCAATAATTATCATAAAGATATTTTTAAGCAAGAAGACTGCTCAGCTCAGACCCCTAATGCTGGTTGATCCTCGCTGGAAGCATCTGCCTGCACCTTCCAAACCTGCTCTGCTGCTGCAGTCCACCAGCTCGCTTAAATTCTACAGGCGTCCAGGGACAGGCTCTACAATGGTTTAAGTCATACTTAACTTACCGTTACCAGTTTGTGAATATAAATGGACAGCTTTCTCAGGTCAGGCCAGTACAGTATGGGGTGCCTCAAGGATCAGTTTCAGGCCCTTTGCTGTTTACAATATACATGCTACCCCTGGGAGACATTATAAGAAGACACGGGATCAGCTTTCACTGCTATGCAGATGATACTCAATTATATATTTCAACAAAACCTGATGAGACGTCTGAACTGTCTAAGCTAACTGAATGTATTAAAGATGTTAAAGAATGGATGACCAACAATTTCCTTCTCTTAAATTCAGACAAAACAGAATTATTACTTATTGGGCCTAAATCCTGTACACAGCAGATCTCACAACTCGACCTGCAATTAGAGGGACACAAAGTTAGCATTAGCTCTACTGTAAAAGATGTGGGTGTTATACTAGGCAGCAATTTAACTTTTGAAAATCATATCTCCCATGTCACAAAAACCGCCTTCTTTCATCTGAGAAATATCGCTAAGTTACGAAGTATGCTATCCATCTCAGATGCAGAAAAGCTAGTTCATGCTTTCATGACTTCTAGGCTGGATTACTGTAATGCTCTGTTCGCTGGTTGCTCTATTAATAAACTTCAGCTAGTACAAAATGCAGCTGCCTGAGTTCTTACCAAAATATGATCATACCACCCCAATTTTATCCTCCTTACACTGGCTGCCTGTTAAGTTCCGTATTGATTATAAAATATTGCTTCTTACCTATAAAGCTTTAAATAATCTAGCTCCTGTTTATCTAACCAGCCTTCTGTCTCGCTACAATCCAACCCGCTCTTTAAGATCTCAAAACTCAGGGCTGCTGGTAGTACCTAGAATAGCAAAGTCGAGTAAAGGTGGTCGAGCCTTCTCATTTATGGCTCCTAAACTCTGGAATAGCCTTCCTGATAATGTCCGAGGCTCAGACACACTCTCTCAGTTCAAAACTAGATTAAAGACCTATCTTTTTAGTAAAGCATACACTCATTGCATCGCATAACTGTATGATGCATGAATGTGCTCCACGCAGGTGAGCTGGCTCGACATCACCTGTAGGACACACTCCTCAATTCACCAGACATTGTGTTAGAAACTCTCATATGCTTTACATGTTTGTTTATTTAACTGCTATTTTCATCTATAACACTCCATTTTTGCATCTCGTTTAAATACACTATGAACAGCAGCTACGCTAATTATTTTCTTTATTCTCTATTTCCACCTGGGGATACTCATTCCGAGGTCCCTATGCAGCACCATTGATGCGATCCAAGACCTGTGAAGAGATGATCCCAAGGTGTCCATAATCCTGGACCAGGTCGTAGCCCGAGCTGATGCTGTGGTCGTCATGGAGAAATGGAGTGCATGAGACTGATTCCTGAATGACCACTGTGATAAACGAGTCCCCACATTGATCCTGCGGGCCAACCTGACCACCTGCCGGTGCCCTACTCACACCTGCAGCTTCTCCACGATGGACGTCCAGCTTCTTCAGCCTCCAGCGCCAAGACTGGAGCTCTGAACAGGAAGTTTGGCCAGATGAAAAATGGTCGTGCCTAACAGAGCCTAGTTTCTCTCTAGTTTTTTTTTTCCGTTCACTTCGTCAATTGGTGAAGTTTTTTTTCTTCGCCACTGTCGCCACTGGCTTGCTCGGATCGGGACTTGTGGAGCTGTGCTTCGGTGGATTTGCTCTACAGTGTTTGAACTTCCAGCAGTAAAATGTAAACCACACTGAACTAAACTAAACTTCAACTCTGAATTCTGGACTTTACTAGGACTATGTTAAGCTGCTTTGACACAATCTACATTGTGAAAAGCGCTATATAAATAAACTTATATAAATAAAAATAACTACTAAGTCTGCTACTAAGTCTGGTAAATGGACCACAAAGGGACGCTGAGACGGGCCACCCAGAGAAGAGGGGGACTGCTTCCTCCCCGTGGAGGCCCAAGGATCCCATCTGCAAATAGATCAGCAGCACAGCGGTACCCAAATTATCAGTGAGCAATTTTCTTTTTCTCTGGGTGTAAAACTTTGAGCATTGTCAGCTCGCAACCTCGACACATTTTCCCACAGCCTCTGAGGGTGCCAAAGGATGTTGTTCTTTTGTCTCGCATCTCCTGAGAGGAATGTAAGAGCTACTCTATCACTTCCTGCGGTTTCTTGGGAAGTGTCATTTTCCGACAGGTGCTCTCCCACCGCAAGCTGCCCCTTCTGGTGTGTCAGTGATTGGTCTGGTGGTGCCGCTGGGACAAACTCTGTCAGTCTGCATTTCACTATGGTCAATGCCAAAACAAAGGTTGCGAAGGATGGTATCGAGCCAGTCCGTCCAGTCAATATGGAATGGCGGTCTTACACCCTGTGGATTATGACCAATTTTGGTTCTGTGCAAGTTGAATCATTGTCTGCACAAGATTCCATTCAAAGTGATCATGTAGAAGACCACAATCACAGGGATGGTTGCAGCAAAAGACCTAAAGGACATGCGCTTCCAAACATCTCTGTGTATGAGTGCATTTTGTGGAAGCCCAGGTCAGCTTGTTTGCTTCTCCTAAATACACCTATTGCTAGTTGCTTTCCCTGTCCAAGGCCGCCCTCGGCATGGATGTGCTGGCCCATAACTGCTCGCACAGACCCTTAACCAAGACGTTCCTTGAGATGGAGTGGAGGCATTACAATGTCATACTTCTACATATCTTTAAGTGGTTTACTTCAGCCAATCCAAGATTCACAATGTTTAGCCTTTAGAGCTTCTGTGGTACACCATCCATCTGCAGTGCATATGTAGTTCCTATTTTTTTCAGGGCTCATGCTTACAGGTTACAGCTTTCTTCTTTATCACCCACAGTACAAAGATTTGAATGCCAATGAAAAGGCATGGAAAGCAGTTTCGTCGACTGTTGGCCCTGAACCGCAGAATTCCAGGACACAACCTCTGATTGCATAATCATTAAAAACTAAAGGTAGCCTAGCTTTTAGAAGGTAACACGAACTCCTCCAAAAAGTTTGTTTTGGTGAGCTGTTTCGAACTGCTGAAACAAACTCAAAACAAACTTTGTTTTGGCCAGATTTGATCCGGGTTATAGTATAGTAAGTATACTGGGGCCTTTACTGTGTGCTTTTTTCAAAGCATTTTTAGAAGCAAAGGTTTGTGTGAATGAGCCCTTAATTATGATTTCAAAGTAGTAACTTAAAAAAATGTGTAATGCTCTGTCCTTTTAGTGTAACACAATACTTACTTAAGCAAATACACTTACAACCTGGTATTTAATGTTTATTTACAGATACCTATTTTATATTTTTATTTAAAGGTAAAATCCATCATATTGAATGACATTTGACATTTTATATCCAAAAAGGTTATTTGAAATAGTACATTATTAACAATTAACCTTGTTTAAGTATATAAAATCACTTTTGTCAATTTAATTTGATGCAGATACCAAAATTGGACTTTCATCTTTGACCCAGGTATGTTTTTGATGTTTTACAAAAATGTAAAGGTACATGTTTGCATTTAAAAGTGAGTAAACCCATTGTTACATGGAACTGTTAAGTTGTCTTAATCTTTATAATTATGCACATAGTTCATTTACATAATAATTTTAAGGGAATGTGTTTATTCACTTTTTTGTTATCTTCACTTTTACCTGTGTCTGTGACATATAAACTTTCCCAGCTTGCAGAGAGCAAGTACAGGTTTCATTACAGTAGTGGGGACAGTCCCTCAAGAGGTGTCACTATGTTATTATTGATGTCCTGTGAACAAGTGATGTCTAATGTTTTGACTGGCTACAGTGAGGTCTAATGAGTCTAACTGGTCCTATATGAAAAAACTGCTCGTAATTTCATTAGAAGGGTCACTACATGGGGATATTAGGCTGAATCATAATGTCCTTGATGACAATTGTTTTTCATGTAAAATTTGCTCATCATGGGAGGAGTTTCAGGTTTCAGTCATTTGTGGAGTATTTAACTAACTAATTTCTGCATTTATTCATTCATTCAAAATGGAAAAAAATTTAATAAATAATTAATAAAAAATAAATTAATATAGATTAGTACTGTTTGAAAACACACATTTGCTATATACATTTTATATACATTTTTCAGTGTAAATAGCCAATGATTTTGCTACATTTAAACATTTTTTTTCATTTTGTATTAATTAAAATAAGAGTTTTGTCAAATGAGTTATTAAAAAATCTTTAAAATACATATTTTTTTTTATGTTTCTCCTGAATTTTATTGAATATTTTCTGCCAACATATTACTATTGCTATTTTTGGACCATTATCAGTTTTTTGTTTGTTTATTTTGTTAGATCAGTTCCAGTTTTGGCTTTGCGTCAGAGCCCTGCCTTGTCTGCCCTATCTGTGTTGTCTATGTTCTATGTGACTTTGTATGTCTGAGCACACGGCTCAGGCTGTGTTTGTCTATGCCATGTGCTTCTTTGTTCCTCCTTCATTGTTTCCTGTTGCCACGCCCCCTTGTTTAGCCCTCATCTAGTCCTGGTTTGTGTAAGTGTTTCCACCTCGTCCTCGTGTTCTTTCCTCTCTTTATATTGTGCTCCCTTCCCTCATGTCTTGGCCAGTTCATTGTGTGTGTGCGTGCTAGTGATGGGTCGTTCTTGAATGATTTGTTCATTTTGAACGAATCTTTTATGTGACTCGAGAACTATGAGTCTTCTCAGGGAGTGATTCGCGCATGCGCACATTTGTTCAGGTGGAGGAGAAGGTTAGTTTATTTTTCGAGTCTTTATCGGGTTTGAGTCGTTTGTTTGTCACATGAAAGACAGAAGCCAATCATATGCAGTCAGAGCCAGAAAAAGATTTGATCCGTTCATTTCTTGGGTCTTTGGTTTTGAGTCATCTCTTTACATGCTGTCATGTGATAAATGAACGACTCAAACCCAAAGACTCAAAAGGTGAACTAATCATGAGAGTTTCTGTCTCAGACTGTACGCATTGATAAAGCTTATATGGGACTGTAAGTGTCAGGTGAACTAATGACTCAAATTTGAAGACATGCCAGAAAAGGTGAGCAGAGCTAATCACAGACAAAACACCAGCTAAACAATAAAACAATAAATAATATTTTCTCTTTCTTAGTATAGTAGCATTATGCCTTGTTTGTAGTGTGATCAAAGTTGGGCTAGTTGTAGATGTGTTTGGAAGCATCTCATAACATTTTAATGTTATTTTGGCAAATTGAACGAAATGACTTGAAAAAAGATTCGTTCATCTCAATGAAAGAGACTCAAAGGTCTGAGTCAGTAAAATGATCCAAACTTCCCATCACTAGTGCATGAGTGTGTGTGTTCATTCGTACATTCCTAAGCGACCTTTGTGTTCCTGAGCTTCATGAATCTTCACCACCTCGTCCAGTTTATCCTTTCCAAGTATCCTTGCCTAAGTTATATTATTTATCTTGTTTGTTTGTTTGTTTTAGTTGCTGCTCATAGATGTTACTATTTTCTCTCTATTCATTCGTTTATTTAATCCTCAGCCATTTCAGTAATTTTTAAAAGTAAGTCTTTTACTTTTATTTCACTTTGCTTTTTTCCACACTTGGGTGTTTCCTTTTTGTTTTAAGTCATTTTAGTTCATTGTTTGTTTCTTAGTTTTTATTCGTCCTGTCTGTCTTTGTGTCTTGTCGCTGTGTGTTCCCTGGTCCTGTCCTGCGCTGCCCCTTGTGTCTTGTCACTGTATGTTCCCTGGTCCTGTCCTGCCCCTTGTGTCTTGTTGCTGCATGTTCCTTGGTCCTGTCCTGCCCTGCCCCTTGTGTCTTGTCGCTGCATGTTTCCTGGTCCTGTCCTGCCCTGCCCCTTGTGTCTTGTTGTTGTATGCTCCCTGGTCCTGTCCTGCCCTGCCCCTTGTGTCTTGGCGCTGCATGTTCCCTGGTCCTTTCCTGCCCTGCCTCTTGTGTCTTGTCGCTGTATGTTCCCTGGTCCTGTCCTGCCCTGGCCCTTGTGTCTTTTCGCTGCATGTTCCCTGGTCCTGTCCTGCCCTGGCCCTTGTGAGTCCATGGCTGCTGGAATCCTCTGCCAGGCTGCCTCTGGTTAGAGACTACATCCTTCCAGTAACTGTGCTCTGCAGTGGCTCATCCAAGGTCTTCTCCATCTCCTGCCTGATCTTTCCAGCTCAAACTCCCAGCCTGTGGTCATCTGTGGCTGCCATCTGTGCATTCTTGGACTCTCCAGCACTACCCCACTCCATCACCTGTTGAACTTTTCATCACCTAAGGCCCTGTTTTAACCCTCATTGTCAAACCCTCTTAACATCATCCTGCATTTGGGTCCTCCTTCCTGCTCCCTGACATTTTGGTACTGACTAATCTAATGTATATGCACACATTTTTATTGCAAAAAAAATCATTCATTCATTCATTTTCTTTTCGGCTTAGTCCCTTTATTAATCTGGGGTCGCCACAGCGGAATGAACCGCCAACTTATCCAGGATATGTTTTACGCAGCGGATGCCCTTCCAGCTGCAACCCATCACTGGGAAACATCCATACACTCCCATTCACACACATACACTACGGGCAATTTAGCTTACCCAATTCACCTATACCACATGTCTTTGGACTTGTGGGGGAAACCAGAGCACCCGGAGGAAACCCACGCGAACACGGGGAGAACATGCAAACTCCACACAGAAACGCCAACTGACCCAGCCGAGGCTCGAACCAGCGACCTTCTTGCTGTGAGGCGAACGTGCTACCCACTGTGCCACCGTGACGCCCAATTTAAAATTTAATTTCAATTAATTTAAAAGAGATCTGTAATAAGTGTAATAAGGGATGTAAATGCTGGGCACTGTAGTTAATGAACATATGTATTGGTTGGCCAAACAATGTTTATTTAATTATTAGTGGTTAGCACTGTCGCCTTACAACAAGGTTGCTGGTTCGTGTCCTGACGGTTCAATCCACTGTGGTAACTAAGGGACTAAGCCAAAGGAAAATTAATGAATACTTTGTGTCAAAAGTAAATTATATATAAGATGTATCAATAAATATTGTTTACAGACTAGCTGTGTTTTTATTAACCATCATTAACAAAGATCAATAAATATTACAGCAAATGTACTGCTGTTGATTAGTTATTATTAGTTAATAGTTAACTTCATAATTTAATAATGGGGCCTTTATCGTAAAGCGTTAGCTATCTGACCTTGTGGCTTTACTCACCAGTGTAAATGAAACTGAGACGTACATAAATATATACATTTTTATTGCAAAACAAGAAAAAAAAAAAAGTAAGATAAAAATTGAAATATACTGTTTAAATGAAGGGCTGCACGGTGGCGCAGTGGGTAGCACGTTCGCCTCACAGCAAGAAGGTCGCTGGTTCGAGCCTCGGCTGGGTCAGTTGCCGTTTCTGTGCATGTTCTCCCTGTGTTGGCGTGGGTTTCCTCCAGGTGCTCCGGTTTCCCCCACAAGTCCAAAGACATGCGGTATAGGTGAATTGTTGATAGTAAGCTAAACTTGTCCATAGTGTATGTGTGTGAATGGGTGTGTATGGATGTTTTCCAGTGATGGGTTGCAGCTGGAAGGGCATCCGCTGCGTAAAACATATGCTGGATATGTTGGCGGTTCATTCCGCTGTGGCGACCCCAGATTAATAAAGGGACTAAGCCGAAAAGAAAATGAATGAATGAATGAATGTGTAAATGAATACAAAAAACATGAAAAAAAAATGAAAAAAAATGTTGCTGTACAGTGTCCTGTTTCGGAGTCTGAAATGATGCAGTTTCCATGTCTGATGTGAAAGCCACGTTAGCTGGTTAACCAGAGACTGACAAGCTGCATGAAGTGAACACAACCCACACAAATACATACATTGCATGTTACAGACAACAAGAAGGCAATGACACGGCACAAGATTGGAGCTATGTTGTTGCGGAAAAAAAACTAGCTGTTTCCATCCACTTATTTTTATGCACATTTTGGAATATCTCATAAAAAATGCTTAATGGAAATTTTAATAATGCGCATAAAAAACATATGCGCACAACTTTTTAGCCGATTAGAAAAAATGTGCACAACAATGATGGAAACACATTTACCAAATAGATTCCAGCATTCGCATCAAAAAGGTCATGTGATTTTGTTTTAACAGATCATGTGATAACAAAAATGGGCATGGTGGGATGACATTTAAAATGTTGTTTTGGTCATTCTAAAATGCACAGAAAAATACACCATGAAAGGTGTTCGGTATTATTACTGGAACTGGTAATATATTATATTAAAAAGGCCCACATTGGCTTCTCCCACTGCAGCAAATTCTATTTTTATTTTTGATATTTGGCGATTATCAAGTAGTTATGATTTTGTTCTCTTTGACTCATTGGATGGAAACAGTGACTTATTTGCAAATGTTTTATGCAATATTCCAAGTCTAATTCACATCTTTAGATGAAAACATAGCTATTGATTCCTCACAGCTTTAAGCAGTAAAACAAAATGTGCAAAAAATTAATTGTAACTATTGGTAAAAATACCTTTTCCCCCTTCATGCAAGTAAATTCTTATTCTATGTTTTTTTCCTGATAATTCTTTAATTTAGAATGCGACAGAGGATCTCTCATACATGCTAGTAGTCTGTGAATAACGGATTCACAGATATATATGGCCGGGCTGCTATAACCAAACCTTTGGTCACCGCATATTTCAATGGCATCAGCAGAGAAAATCTTGGACAGTGGACGATGTGAAACATGTATTTTTCTCTAATGAGTCCACCTTCACTCTTTTTTCCACATCTGGGAGAGATGCCCCAAAGAATCATACCACCCAGACTGTTTCATGTCCAGAGTAAAGCATGGGGTTGGATCAGTGATTTTTTGGGCTGCAATATCATGGCATTCCCTAGGCCCAATACTTGTGCTAGATGGCCGCGTCACTGCCAAGGACCCGTGAACCATTCTGGAGGACCATGTGCACCCAATGGTTCAAACATTGTATCTTCAAAGCAGTGCTGTGTGTCAAGATGATATGCACAAATACACACAGCAAGAGTGGTTTGATGGACATGAAAGTGAAGTTGAACATCTCCCATGGCCTGCACAGTCACCAGATCTAAATATTATTGAGCCACATTGGGGTGTTTTGGAGGAGCGAGTAAGGAAACGTTTTCCTCCACCAGCATTATAGATTAATAGTTTTTTGTATTTCATGAGGCAGTCACAGTGTTTCCATCATTAACAAAGTGATGGGTTGCAGCAGGAAGGGCATCCACTGCGTAAAACATATGCTGGATAAGTTGGCGGTTCATTCCGCTGTGACGACCCCTGATTAATAAAGGGACTAAGCTGAAAAGAAAATGAATGAATGAATTTCATGAACTAAATCTGCGGAGGAAAATGCATTATAATTTAATTTTGAAATGCTAACTATATTAATTACCAGATATCACTTTACTATAAAGTTACACTTGTTAAAATTAGTTAACTAAGTTAGTTTGAATGACACACGTAACACATTTTGGTGGTTAGTGGTTAGCACTGTTGCCTTACAACAAGGTCGCTGGTTTGAGTCCTGTCGATTCATTCTGTTGTGAATTTCTAAGACGAGACAAAACCAGGGAGGCTTTCGGGTATCTTCAAAGCAGAATCCTTTAATAAGAACTCGGCATAGCTGTGGCGTTCATCGAAAGATCTCTTTATCGTGCAGCTACGCACTCAATATATACATTTTTACAGACAGTGATACATATAGGTGGGGACAAACCTCAACAAAGCATGCAAATGAAGTGTTGTTGTCAGCGGGGTAAATTGCATCTCCAGCCCCGATCTCATCAGCATATAAGTACCCATTCATGTTACATTTTAGCATGAAAACAAAGCGTGCAAATTAAGTACTGGAGTCAGAACCCGTCCTGCCACTTGACCAGCTCAAACGTGTTAACTAGCCATTTGTTAGACAATAGACACAACTGACAATTTGTATTACTTGAGACATGTTCCTGTATTTCACATATGCTCCCTCAGAATGCATTTTACAATGTAATTTATATATTTAAAGAAATTTGTAATCTTTCAATTCCTTTGTGGCGACTAAGCCGAAGGAAAATTAATGAATACTTTGTATCAAAATTAAATTACATAAAAGATGTATCAATAAATATATAGTTATTATTAGTTAATATATGAACTTCATAATTTAATAACGGGGCCTTTATCGTAAAGCGTTAGCTATCTGACCTTGTGGCTTTACTCACCAGTGTAAATCAAACTGAGACGTACATAAATATATACATTTTTATTGGATTTTTTCTATTTATTAGTAATAAAAGTTGAAATACACTGTTTAAATGAATACAAAAAACATGTCGTACATGATGAATATATAAAAATTACAAAAATATATTTCAAAAAACAATAAATACAGTAATTCACAGATACATGCAAAATAAATGTCTTATTAAGCTAACCAACATTCAAAACCTTTTCTCATCTATATACTGTGCACTTTGTGCAAAAAGCAAAAAAAAAACAAGTAACAATTGGGAGAGAGACTGTGAATAAACATGAACTGAAGTCTGCTGAACAATCCTGTTTTGGAGTCTATAAAAGATGCAATTTACATGTCTGATATGAAAGCCACATTAGCTGGTTAACCAGAGACCTACAAGCTGCACGAAGTGAACACAACCCACACAACTAAATACATACTTTGCATGCTACAGACTACAAGAAGGCAACCATTTTAATCACAAAAAGCTGTGTACTGCTTCTAAATACACTGAAGTTCAAAATGACTGTGTACTGAAAAAATCCCTGTCAAGGTCTGACAAGGCCCTTGTACATCTTGTCTTTATTTCTAACCCATTCTTTAATAACAAACTGACAGTGAATCCTCCGTTAGATAAAATGAAATAACGCAGCACAAGATTGGAGCTATATTGTGTTATTGTTGTAAAAAAAAACTAGCTGTGTTTCCATCCACCTATTTTTATGCACATTTTGGAATATCTCATAAAAACTGCTTAATGGAAATGTTAATAATGAGCATAAAAAACATATGCGCACAACTCAGTAGGATAAACTTTTTATCCGTTAAGAAAAAATGTGCACAACAATGATGGAAACACATTTACCGAGTAAATTTCAGCATGCGCATCAAAAAGGTAATGTGATTTTGTTTTAACAGATCATGTGATAACAAAAATGGGCATGGTGGGATGACATTTAAAATGTTGTTTTGGTCATTCTAAAATGCACTGAAAAATCCATCATCAAAGGTGTTCGGTATTATTACTGGTCTTGAAAGCCTGCATGCCCAAAGAGCGTTCTCGTGCCTCCAAAAACCACTGCACGTTCATTGCATTTAATTTTCGATTGTTTTTTGAGGAACTGGTAATATATTATATTAAAAAGGCCCACATTGGCTTCTCCCACTGCAGCAAAGTCTGTTTTTATGTTTGATGTTTGGCACCAGTTTATCAAGAATTTATGATTTTGTTCTCTTTGACTCATTGAATCAGAACAGTGCCTTATTTTGCAAATGTTTTATGCAATATTCCAAGTCTAATTCACATCTTTAGATAAAAACATAGCTATTGATTCTTCACAGCTTTAAGCAGTAAAACAAATGTGCAAAAAATAAATTGTAACTATTGGTAAAAATACCAATAGTTTCCCCTTCATGCAAGTAAATCCTTATTCTGTTTTTATTTCTTCTGATTATTCTTGAATTTAGACTGCAGCAGAGGATCTCTCATCCATGCTAGTAGTCTGTGAATAAACAGATCCTGTGGCCTGTAAAATATAAGTCTTCATGAACTGCAGTCTGCTGACTGGTGTCCGGTTCAGAAGTCTAAAAAGGTGCTTCCTAAATTTCTCTCCCACAAACACATAGAGAAATGGATTCACACAGCTGTGTGAGTACGCCAAAGCTTCTGTGATCTGCAGACTTAAAAGGATTGCCTTACTGCTTTCACAGGAATGAGGAGGTATGACTTTTTTCAGCTCTAAGGCTTTAAAAAAAGCTGCAATGTTATATGGAGCCCAACAGCAGAAGAAAACCACCATCACCACCACGACAAGGCGCATGGCCTGCCTCCTGGATGAGCGAACGGTCAGCAGTTTGATGAGAATCATCGAGTAACAAAATCCTATCACAAAAAGTGGGAGAATTAAACCTATGACATTCATTTTAAAGATTCCATTTGTCTTTGAATTATGATAAGAGGATTGATCAGTTGTTGGATAGGATGTACAAAGAGTTTGATTATTTTTATCTGTGGTTTTGAGGTGTATCAATTCAGGAAATGATGCAGCGACAGCAGCGACCCATATGACTAAACTAGCTAAGATCCCATATCTCTTTGTTCTGACTTTCAAGGCAAACACAGCATGAACTACAGCTAGGTATCGATCGACACTCATCATTACAATAAAGAAAATGCCACTGTAGAATCCAATGTGGTAGACACTGAGCACTATAGTGCACATAGGACCTCCAAAGATCCACTGGTCTCTGGCATAGTGCGCCAGGAAGGGAAGTGAGGAGACCAAGAGCAGGTCAGCTATAGCCAGGTTCAGGAGACAGATATCAGTCATGCTTCTCAGCCTGACACCCATCAAGACCACCCAGATAACCAGTGCATTACCCAGAAAGCCCACCACAAAAAACAGGGAGTATAACAGTGGGAGGATGCTAGCTCCATGTGCTGGATAAACACAGGGTGATGAATCAGGATCAACATAGTTGTTGTAACCATCATAACTGTAGTCAGTAATCGTTAGACCATGGGTAGTTAGCTGATCAGTAACTGTCCAATTCACAGTTGATCTAGAAAAGGGAAAAAAAAAAAAAAATATATATATACAGGAAAGCAGAGCTCAATATTTACTAATACAATAATATGATATGACCTCACATGTAAGGTGTATGATCATTCAGATCAGGGATGCTGCTGTTTTCCATTTCAGTCCATAGAGACTGTGCAGCTATGCTGTTCATGACAGAGACAAAACAATTATTAATCCAAATCTGATAGTGAATCAGTCATGAATTTCATAATCTGCTTTGCTTCTGTACTTAAATCTAATATTTAACCCTGGACCACAAAATCAGTCGTATGTTGCATGGGTATATTTTTGGCAATAGCCATGTATTTTATGGGTCAACATTTATTATTTTTTTGTGTCAAAAATTATTAGAATATTAAATAAAGATCATGTTCCATGGAGACATTTTGTAACATTTTCTTACTGTAAATGTATGAAAGTCCTGTTTTTTATTAGTAATATGCATTGCTAAGAACATAATTTGGACAACTATATAGGTGATTTTCTCAACATTTAGATTTTTTTTAACTGTCAGATTCCTGATTTTTAAACATTTGTATCTTGGTCAAATACTGTCAGATCCTAAAAAAACTAAAATAAATATTGAACCATATATAAACATTGACACTTATGACTGGTTTTGTGGTTCAGGGTACATATGTGGACTGATTAATGCAACTAGCTTTTAATTTAGAAGAACAGCATTCAGTGTTTATCTTCAGTTTTTGAACCATATTCGGAGATGGTGGTTGATCTTACCCTAACAAGCCAGCTGTAGAACTCATAATGAGAGATCTAGAGGAGTTCTGACTGTGTAGAAAACAGGCAAACAGTAGAATAACAATGCAAATAGATCACCTTTAATTAATTCCATTATTATATAAAGGTTCCATTATTATATAAATATAAAGGAGACAAAGCTAAATATATATATATATATATATGCATGCTTAACGTCACAAGTGGAGACATATTTAAATGAATGTTCCATTAATGTAGACATAAATTAATAAACACTAGTGTTATTTAATAAACATTAGTGTTAGTTCATGATACAGTACCTCAAGCATTTATGGTAAAAAAATGTTTACAGCAGAGTTAATGCACATACACTGTTCAAACAAATATGACAAAGTTATTTATTGTTACTGATGTTCATCTTTTCATGATTAAGATGAAAATTGGCTTTGCGTTAACTTTTCAGTTTTTGAACTATATTCGGAGATGGTGGTTGGTCTTACCTCAACAAGCCAGCTGTAGAATTCATAATGAGAGATGTAGAGGAGTTCTGACTGTGTAGAAAACCAGAAAACAGTGTTTAGAATATTAATGCAAATTGATCACCTTTAATTGATTCCATTATTAAATATAAAAGAGACAAAGTAAATATACATATATTATAGATAAATATACTGTATATATAAAAATATATATATATTTAAATGAATGTTTCATTAATGTACATTGATTACGGTAATGTACCCAGCATGGAAAAAATGTTCATTGTTAGTTCACGTTAAAAGACTCTAAACTCTAAAACTCTCTTTCTAAAATGTTACCCTTTAGTGTTTACAGTAGAGTCAATGCAAAGCTAATTTGTATCTTAATCATCAAAACATTAACATCATTAACAATAAATAACTTTGTTATCTTTATTTGAACAGTGTATGTGCGCACACTTTTACATTGTTTTTACATTAAGTAATATATTTGTGCATATATATATATATATATATATATATATATATATATATATATATATAATAAATTTTATACACTGTAACAAAATTTCACATACCTATACGCACTATATAAGCATCAATCTGTGGTGTAAACCACTTGTGACATTCAGACTTATTCTATGACATTAAATGTTTCCAACATCTGGTTTTCCGACCATAAAAAAAGGTGTGAAACCATAACCATTCCTTCCATTACAAACTGAAGCGTCAGTTCAAATGATTGATGTTCGCACTCATATATAAAGTGCTCTCCAGGCATATTTACGCCAATTAAACACAGATTTTAACATACTATTTATAAAAATAGGTCAAATCAATAATGTTCTTGACAGGAGTACTCACAAATGTGGGATTGTGGTGTTTCCCTGTGACCTTCCAAGCAAAGAAAGGAAGTTGAGATCAGATAAGATTGTATCATATGAGATCAGTCAAAAAAGCATGATGTATTATAGTTTTTTTTTGTCCTCAGGCTATTGGTTTTCCTCTATAGGTTAACTGGGGTAGGGGCTTTGCAGATTGCAGACTAGTTTCATACTGACAGCAGTAGCAATGAATCGATTGGCTCCCACCATGCTGCACGTTTAGAGAAGAGGAAGTTACAATAATAAAGTGTTTTGCCTATTTACAGTATAAGAAGAAAAGTGCAGCACTCCAATCTAAATGACAGTGCTGTAATGACACAAAATAAATAATTAGGCTAAACAATAAACTATGTAAATAGTTAACCAGTTATAACATGAACAGCTTTTGCAGGTAGTCGAAACAGCTGAGCAGTGGTGTTAGCATGTGGTTTGACACACTATGAGTCTGCACACACCAACCACTTAAAAGCACTTTTAATGATATGCCCAATTACAGCTTAACTTTTATAGTAAGATAGCCTCTGCTTTTCTTTATGTTCTTTATTGCTACACTACATATATAATGATTGTTAGCTACACCAACTGAATTTGTTACACACTAATGCAGAAAACATGAAAGCAACGAACAGGATGGTTTACCTTTGCTCTTTTGTGGGTTTTTGTTTCCCTTGCAAGAGTTTAGCTCAAATGCTGCAGTCTTTTTACTGTGAGAAAAAATGTGTTTCAGACTCAATAGGCAAACATAAAACGTAACTACATGTTAACATTTCTGAAGAAATCTACAGTGCTACATATTGTTACATTGCTAGTGTGTTCTGTTCAGTTGAAGGTTGTGTACTTGTCCAGAGATCACCCTCGAGGCTATAATATTCGAATATTCCCATTTAATGCAATTTTTGAGCCTGCTTCTTCCAACAAACAAAAAGCAGTAACACTTTACAATAACAGTACATGAATAATGATGTGTTATAATGTAAACTAAACATCACGTTATTATAAACTAATGATGATTTAATGCATGTGCTATGACCTAACGTTAACTACAACATGAGTCACGTGATTTCATGTGTGCTTAATTTAACCATCATGAACTCATGAGCTGTTAATATATAATTATGTCATGACTTTACTTGGAGGGGCACATCATCATTAACTCATCCTTAACTACTCATGAACTCCTTATGCATGTCCATCTAGTGTGTTTACACTGAATAACAATAGAAAAGTGTTCAGTCAACATCAACATGAACAGTTTAAACACAGGAGTTCATGAGTAGTAAGGATGACTTAATGGTGATGTGCCCCTGCAAGTAAAGGCATGACATAATTATACATTAACAGCTCATGAGTTCATGTTGCTTACATTTAGCTTAAACTTAAATGTTAATTAATACATTAATTAACAACATGTACTAACAAGTAATTAAGGTAGCTGTTATTCACACATGAATTCTTGTGACTCATGTTGTAGTTAAAGTTAGTTCATGATTAGCGCGAGCCTTAACTCATTGTACTTATTGTAAAGTGTTATAATAAAATAAAATTAAATAAAAATTTTATTAAATTAAAGAGCCCCTATTATGCATTAAAAAGGGTCACATTTTGGTTTTGGGGGTCTCCAACAACAGGCTGATATGCATGGAAGGTCAAAAAACACTTTCATTGTCTTATAATATGCATTTACTTTTACCTAATTATGCCAGCGACTCCCATATGATTCGTTCAGCGATTCATTTGTTCCCAAACCCCTCCTTAGCGTGATACCAATCTGCGCTGATGGGACCGATGACAGTCTGTTGTGATTGGTCCAGCGTTCAGCACGAGAGAAATGCCCACCACGGCTTCAACAATATTGAAGTAGTCAGAGTGCAGAGTGTAACTCTCGTTTTTCCCGGCAAACTCCCGTAATTTCAACCCTCCCCCCAATTTTAGTACGGTCTGTGAAAGCCCCGGGTCGCCAACATAGGTATAGGATTCGATCGCAGCGGCCCCCCCCCTGGTCTCCCGGATTTTCAGGGACAAATGTTGGCAGGTATGTGTGTGAGCCCAATGCAGGAATGCATTAAAGCAATGCAGTTAAACACCAGCATATTGCTCTATTCTTAACCATAAGTAAAAACAGTGACACACATTCAGTATTACTCCACACAGTGGCAAAGCTGAACTATTTTGAAAC
>CAIGQV010019270.1:2403556-2425700 GCA_903798115.1 Danio jaintianensis
TTTAAGAGTCAGTTGCGTTGCACCATGCTGCATTTGCTATTTACATGGCGGACTTTGTAAGTGGAAAAACTGAACGCTTCACTGGCAGAAAACAGTCAAACAGAGCATCTGCAGCCAGAGGATAAAGAATGAGCCTCCTCCAATCGGCCTTTACTTTCACTTTCTCTCTTTCCTGGATAAGGAAACGGTGTTGTACGCACAGACATCCATTAGCCTACATAATTATTTTCGTTTGTTAAGCGCAAAGATTTGTTTCAAAACTATTTCTAAATTTAGTTCTAATTTCCAGCAAACGAATAAATGAACAATAATAACAAAGTGTGATCAAAAAACTGAGTTATGTCCAAATACACATGCTATGCCCCATATGGTCCAAAACCTGACAGTTGAACAAATCTAAGCTTGTTTTTAATAAAACAAATATATATATATATGCATATAATAAATAATACTAATAATAATAATAACATTATACAAATGCATACTGTCATGAATAAACTAAAAAAGCCCCGAGATGAAGAAGGCATGGAGGTAGTGGTTTTTATATTTATGTAGAAAGTAATAATTTTTGTAATATTTTAATCCTTTAATTCTTTTTCATTTGTAAAGATATTTCTGTATTGCTGTACATCCTGCGTGTTTTAAGCAATGTGTAAGCGAGGCGCACAACTAATGCGCTCTGCGCTGGACTGTAGACCTGCTTTCAGCCGGTCTATTGCAGTCTATTTTAGTTTCTCAAAATAGCAATGTGCTTGTTTGCCATTCAGACTATGTTGTACAAACTCCTGAGAGACACAAAGTCCCATTTTTGTTGCATTAAAATTGTTGAAGTCATATGTGCCACGCTCAGATTAAAAAATAATGTGTCCTAACAAATTCCCTTTCTCTAATCACTTCCTGTGGAAGTTGTTTTACCTACTGATTCTCTGTGTGGATGGCCTTAATTTAGGCAGTGCTGCCATATCTGGTGCTTGTCTAAAAAAATCTGAAACCCTTGCATAGTTCAGTTCAAAACGCTAATTTATCTACATCAACTCTCAGTTGTCTCAGTTAACTGGCCAGTTTTCATCATTATTTTCAAATGTACCTACTATAATTTCTGTGTTGAAACATGATATTGAGGTTGCTGATCATAATCAAATTAAGCAAAACTATTATTGTGTGAACCCTAATGAAACCGGAAACAAACTATCTTGTGAAGCATGGTTTCGCTTTTCTTAGTTCAAGTACCTGAGCTAAGTGCGCCTCCTGCTTCTCAGGAAAGACAATCTAAGAAAAGCGGTTCTATTTGTTTGAGCGGTTCTATTTGTCTATTTGCATGCTCGAGTGACGTCATTGTTGTTACGGTTGCCTCGCTGTGTGTGTTTGGAGCTTCGTCGCGTAGATTCGCAATTGACATTTTTACCATAAAATACTTCCCTATTCGCTAGTATTTGTCTCTCCTACTGAGGGTGAACAAACCCTTAATACATTTAAACAAACAAATCTACTTTAAAACGTTCTGTCTCTCGAGCATCCGCTTGTAGCTTTAGCCTACTAGCACCGCTGGTCAGCTAAAGCTACTGACTTCTTTCACTTACTGTCTTTGCTCTTTACCCTGTACAATGTCGTTTGTGTGTCGATCCTTGAGTGCAGGAGAAGCATCGGTGGAGGCGTTGGAGTTGGAGCTGGTAGCTGTGGATTCGCAGATTCACGATCTGAAGATGAAGCGAGCACAGCTCAGGGAACAACGGGCCCTGCTCGATGTATCCCGGGCTGCGGCTCGCTCATCTGAGGTAAGTGTGCGATACAATCTCAACACTCCGTCCACCTCAACCCCGTGTGTTTCTCTGTCCAGGCCCAGCGCACCGAGGACGCGGCTCATCCAGGGGTCGTTCACTCCGGCACCCGGCTACCGTGGCCCCTGGGTGCAGCCGTGTAAGGTGCATACCAGGCCTCGGGGCAGAACGTCTCCTCCTCCTGTGTTCGAGATCCCCACGGAGAACCGGTTCGCCCCCCTCCGCGAGACGGGTCGCGATGTGGCAATCATCGGTGACTCCATCGTTCGCCCACGTCCGCGCTGCTACCACTTAAGGTAACAATGTACGCACTCACTGCTTTCCCGGTGCTCGTGTTAAGGATGTTTCTGCTAAGGTTCCCGCTATCCTGAGCACTGGCGAGAGCATCGGAGCTGTCGTCCTCCACGTGGGGACGAACGACACCGGGCTGCGGCAGACGGAGATCCTGAAGAAGGACTTCAGTAGCCTGATCGAGACGGTTCGACGCACCTCGCCCGCCACGCAGATCATCGTTTCTGGACCGCTTCCTACCTACCGCCGAGGAAATGATAAGTTCAGTAGACTTTTTGCTCTGAATGAATGGCTATTAACATGGTGTAAAGAACAGAAATTGCTCTTTGCCAATAACCGGAATCTTTTCTGGGAGCGGCCTAGGTTTTTCCGTGCTGATGGGCTACACCCGAGCAATGCTGGAGCTGAACTCCTGTCGGACAACATCTCCAGGATGCTTCGTTCTATCTGACTAGTAAGTGAAAATTCACATTTTAGCCATATAGACTCTTGCTCGTCCCGCTCAAATCACAGTAATGCATATCTGGCTAACCCCATAGAGACTGTGTCTGTTCCTCGTATTATTAGATCAGGAAATAAACTTACTGTGTGCTCTAGAAAAAATCTATTAAGAATCAAACCAGAAAAACTGCAAAAAAGTGGAAATACTAATTTTTTAAAGCTTGGTCTCCTAAACATCAGGTCACTAGCACCTAAAGCACTTATCATAAATGAAATAATAACAGACAACAATCTTAATGCACTCTGTCTCACTGAAACCTGGCTGAAACAAAATGACTATATTAATTTAAATGAAGCAACTCCTTCAGGATTCTTATATAAGCATGAGGCTCGTCAGACTGGTCGTGGTGGTGGAGTTGCATCAATCTTTAGTGATATTCTTAATGTTAATCAGAGAAACTGACTTATGTTCAACCCTGTTGAAGTATTTGTACTTAATGTTATGCTTCCGGATATTATGAAAAAACCTATATTATCTCTCGCTTTAATCACCATATATAGACCCCCGGGACCCTATGTCAATTTTCTAAAAGAGTTTTCTGATTTTATTTCTGACTTACTAGTTAAAACTGATAAAATACTAATTGTAGGAGACTTTAACATCCACATAGATGATGCTAACGATACATTAGGGCTCGCGTTTACAGATTTACTACAATCACTTGGGATAAAGCAAAACGTTGTTGGTCCAACCCATCGCTTAAAGCATACATTAGATCTAATTTTGTCTCATGGAATTGAGGTCATTGATGTAGACATTATACCACAAAGCGATGATATAACAGACCACTACCTCTTACTATATAAGCTGTGTTTACCTGAAATTAGCAGATCTGCACAGATATATCGCCCTGGTAGAACTATCTCCACTGGTCCACTAAAGATGAATTCACAAATAACTTACCTGATCTTTCTCTATTTCTAAATACACCCGCAAACGCAAATGACCTTGATGTAATAATCAGCAATATGGATGCTATCTTTACTAACACACTAAATACTGTGGCACCCATCAAATTAAAAAAGGTTAGAGAGAATAAAACTACACCATGGTATAACAGTCATACTCGCGCTCTCAAAACAGCAACCCGTGCCCTGGAACGTAAGTGGAAAAAAACTAAATTAGAGGTCTTTAGAATTGCGTACAAAGATAGTATGTCCAGCTATAGGAGGGCTCTAAAATCCGCCAGGGCTGAGCACCTCCGCAAACTGATAGAAAATAATCATAACAATCCTAGATTTTTATTTAACACCATTGCTAAATTAACAAATAATCGGTCATCTTTGGAACAAAATGTCCCACCGCAAATTAGTAGTGATGACTTCATAAATTTCTTCAGCGATAAAATAGAAGGTTTCAGACAGAAAATAGAAGATGTTAAACTTTCGGCACCGCCTTATACTTCAGATCCATTAAACATTCCACTGAACCAAAATAATCTACAGTGCTTCAAAATCACAGAACAGGAAGAGCTAGATAAACTTAGAAATGCTTCTAAACCAGCTACATGTATGTTAGACCCAATTCCAACTAAATTACTCAAAGAATTGCTACCTGTAATAGGAGAACCTCTTCTTAACCTCATCAACTCTTCTCTATCTTTAGGCCATGTTCCAAATCCTTTCAAGCTAGCTGTTATTAAGCCTATTATTAGGAAACCACAACTGGGCCCCAGCAACTTAGCTAATTATAGGCCTATTTCAAATCTTCCATTTATGTCTAAAATAGGGCGACGCGGTGGCGCAGTGGGTAGCACTTCCGCCTCACAGCAAGAAGGTCGCTGGTTTGAGCCTCGGCTGGGTCAGTTGGCATTTCTGTGTGGAGTTTGCATGGTTTCCTCCGGGTGCTCCGGTTTCCCCCACAAGTCCAAAGACATGCGGTATAGGTGTAGGTGAATTGGGTAAGCTAAAATTGTCCGTAGTGTATGTGTGTGAATGAGTGTGTATGAATGTTTCCCAGTGATGGGTTGCAGCTGGAAGGGCATCCGCTGCGTAAAACATATGCTGGATAAGTTGGCGGTTCATCCCGCTGTGGCGACCCCAGATTAATAAAGGGACTAAGCCGAAAAGAAAATGAATGAATGCATGAATGAATGTCTAAAATACTAGAAAAAGTTGTTTCTGTCCAATTATGCTCCTTTCTGCAGATGAACAATGGTTTTGAAGTGTTTCAGTCAGGTTTCAGGCCTCATCACAGTACAGAAACAGCATTAGTGAAAATAACCAACGATTTACTCTTAGCTGCTGACCAAGGGTGCATCTCGTTATTAGTTTTACTTGATCTCAGTGCTGCATTTGACACCATCGACCACAATATCCTCATAGATCGCTTAAATTCTACAGGGGTCTGGGGACAGGCTCTACAATGGTTTAAGTCATATTTAACTGACCGTTACCAGTTTGTAAATATAAATGGACAGCTTTCACAGGTCAGACCAGTACAGTATGGGGTGCCTCAAGGATCAGTTTTAGGCCCTTTGCTGTTCACAATATACATGCTACCCCTGGGAGACATTATAAGAAGACACGGGATCAGCTTTCACTGCTATGCAGATGATACTCAATTATATATTTAAACAAAACCTGATGAGACATCTGAACTGTCTAAGCTAACTGAATGTATTAAAGATGTTAAAGACTGGATGACCAACAATTTCCTTCTCTTAAATTCAGACAAAACAGAATTATTACTTATTGGGCCTAAATCCTGTACACAGCTGATCTCACAACTCGACCTGCAATTAGAGGGACACAAAGTTAGCTTTAGCTCTTCTGTAAAAGATCTGGGTGTTATACTAGACAGCAATTTAACCTTTGAAAATCATATCTCCCATGTCACAAAAACTGCCTTCTTTCATCTGAGAAATATCGCTAAGTTACGAAGTATGCTATCCATCTCAGATGCAGAAAAACTAGTTCATGCTTTCATGACTTCTAGGCTGGATTACTGTAATGCTCTGTTCACTGGTTGCCCAGCATCCTCTATTAATAAACTTCAGC
This sequence comes from Danio jaintianensis, assembly GCA_903798115.1. Lineage (NCBI taxonomy): Eukaryota > Metazoa > Chordata > Actinopteri > Cypriniformes > Danionidae > Danio > Danio jaintianensis. The sequence goes on from CAIGQV010019270.1 coordinate 2,409,127, forward strand.
TAGTACAAAATGCAGCTGCCAGAGTTCTTACCAGGTCTAGAAAATATGATCATATCACCCCAATTTTATCCTCCTTACACTGGCTGCCTGTTAAGTTCCGTATTGATTATAAAATATTGCTTCTTACCTATAAAGCTTTAAATAATCTAGCACCTGTTTATCTAACCAACCTTCTGTCTCGCTACAATCCAACCCGCTCTTTAAGATCTCAAAACTCAGGGCTGCTGGTAGTGCCTAGAATAGCAAAGTCGAGTAAAGGTGGTCGAGCCTTCTCATTTATGGCTCCTAAACTCTGGAATAGCCTTCCTGATAATGTCCGTGGCTCAGACACACTCTCTCTGTTCAAAACTAGATTAAAGACCTATCTTTTTAGCAAAGCATACACTCAATGCATTGCATAATGGTATGATGCATGAATGTGCTCCACGCAGGTTTTTGCATCTCGTTTATATACACTATGAACAGCAGCTACGCTAATTATTCTCTTTATTCTCTATTTCCACCTGGGGATACTCATCCCGAGGCCCCCAGAGACTATGCAGTGCCACTAATGCAATCCAAGACCTGTCTAGAGAGGATCCCAAGGTTTCCATAATCCCAGACCAGGCCGTATCCTGAGGAGCTGCTGTGGTGGTCATGAAGGAGTGGAGAGCATGTGACTGATTCCTGTGAGACCCCAGTGACAGACGAGTCTTCACTGACGTCCAGCGTTCACCAGCCTCCGGCGCCTAGACTGCAGCTCTGCACAAGACGTTTGGCCATAGGAGAAATGGTCGTGCCCAACTGAGCCTGGTTTCTCTCGAGGTTTTTCTTCCTTCACTTTCGCAAATTGGTGAAGTTCGTTCCTCTCCGCTGTCGCCACTGGCTTGCATGGTTCGGGACCTGTAGAGCTGCGCATCGATGGATTTGCTATTCAGTGTTTGGACTCTCAGCAGTGAAAATTTAAACCACACTGAACTGAACTGACCTTAAACTATAAAAACTGAACGGACATCATTCCAATTCACTATAATCTTCTATGTGAAGCTGCTTTGACACAATCTACATTGTAAAAGCGCTTTAGAAATAAAGATGAATTGAATTGAATTGAATCTTCTCAGTGCCATGTAGCCTTTGATTCTTTATTTGTTGTGTAGCACACCTGTTATGCCTACTCATGATTTTCCAAAATTTGAGGTTGATGCTAGTTGCACTGGAGCAGGTTCTGTATTGTTACAAGAAAATGAAAATGGAATTGATCACCCCTTGTGTTTCTTTTCTAAAAAGTTCAACCAGAATAACTAGGAATAACAAGACAGAAGAGCACATGGCAACAAACAATAACATGGGTCATGTGCTCACAAAACAATACAAGACTGGAGCAGTGTCACAGCTCTTCCACAACACCAAGAGACATAAAACATAACAACAACTCACTGAAATAACACAAACAAGACAAGTAAACAAGGGGGGAAGGAGGGAAAACAACTGGAACAACTTAGTCCAAGTGGGAACAGATGACACACCCAAACCACCTCCTTCATACCATCCAGGGAGGAACAAGAGGGCAAATCCAGACAGAGGATTTGGAGGTTGGAGCCAGAGGAACAGTCCAGGGAGGAATAGGAGGTGCTGATCTAGAGAGTATCAGAAGGGACAAACAGGGCATGAGGCTTGACAGGGGCAGGGAACAAGTGGACTGGATTCCTGACTGGAGCCGACAGGGCTTTGAGCTTGACTGGAGCTGGCAGGGTTTGATCTTGACTGGAGACGGCAGGGCTTTGAGCTTGACTGGAGTTGGCAGGGCTTAAAGCCTGACTCGAGCTGACAGGGTTTGATCTTGACTGGAGCCAGCAGGTTTTTGAGCTTTAGTGGAGCTGGCAGGGCTTTGAGCTTGACTCGAGCTGGCAGGGTTTGATCTTGACTGGAGCCAGCAGGGCTTTGATCTTGACTGGAGCGGTCAGGGTTTTATCTTGACAGGAGCCAACGGGGCCAACAAGGCAAGAAGCTTGAGTGGCTCTAGCAGTGCAAGGAGCCTAACTGGCGCTGGCAGAGCAAGGTTCTGGACCAGAGCCTGTAACTGCTTAAATGGAGTGTTTACAATGTTACCTTCATCAGACTAATTTAATACTAAAGCCGACACTGGCGGGCACTCTGGGGCTGAAGCTGACACTAGTGGGCTCTCTGGGCTTATCCCGACACTGGTGGGCTAGCTTGGAAACAATTTGAAGTTTATGTTGATTCAATTCACGGCCTGTTGTAGTTTTTACTGATCACAATCCTGTTATGTTTCTTCAAAAGTTCTGTAACAAAAATCAGAGGCTTAATTGTTGGGATTTAAATTGTCAAGACTTTAATCTAGACATCCAGTATAAAAAAGGCAAAGATAGTGTTATTGCTGATTCTCCATTAAGATCTTGTCTGTTAGCATGAACATGCTTATTCTTGTTTGTGGGGGTATTACATCCCTTTATGTACTAATTATGTTCTGTTTGGGAAATGTTCTGTGTATGTTTTCTGTGCAGAAAACAGCGGATTGCTCCTTGCCTTGGTCCCTCCTCTGGTCCAGTTGGTGTCACACCCTGCCTGGTCAGCTGACTCTTGGCTACCTATAAGTGTCCCTTCATCAAGTGTCCCTTGTGCTGTATTGCCTCTGATAGTAAGAGAGTGCGTAATTGAGACTGTGAAGCTGTGTTTGTGTATTCATCTGAGAGTAATCTGTTACCCTTTGTTCCGTGTTACAATGGATGTCTGACCCCTGCCTGTTCATTGACACTGCTGTACAGTTTTCCCTATTGGAACAAGTAGGGAGCTCAACACCATTTCTTTTGTATCTTTTATGATTTTTTTGGAAAGGGGGTTAGGGAACAAAATGTATTTTCTTTTCCTTTGTTGATATTAGGGACGTTAAAGGGAATTTGATAGGGGTATAAAATAAAGCTGGGATTGGGCCTAAATATGATACTTGCACATCTCACATGTTTGAAAGAGAGTTCCAACCTGTACAACCTGGCTTAAAATGAGGACAAATGGGATGATGATAATGTTGATGATGTCACACTTTTAGGAGCTGAGGTAACTTTACAGGTGCAAGTTACAACTTTTTGTCTTAACCATGTTTTGCTTATGCATTCTGATTGGATGTAGATGAAGAAACTACAAAAATTTCTTACAATGCTAGTACATTATATAAGTATCAACATATGCAGTGTTTCTCAACCACATGGTGGACCACCAGCACTGCACATTTCCATGTTTTCTTAAATGGATGGTACAACAAAATAAATTTAAATTTACTCACCCTAAAGTGGTTCCATGCAGTTTTGAGTTTTTTTTTTACATTTTTAACACAAAACACGTGCTGTGTGTCAAGATAATAATGAACAAATACACACAGCAAGACCTGTGGCCTGCACATTCACCAGATCCAAATATTATTGAGCCACTTTGGGTTGTTCTGGAGGAGCGAGTCAGGGAACATTTTCCTCCACCAGCATCACGTAGTGACCTGACCACTATTCTGCAAGAAGAGTGGCTCAGAATCCCTCTGGCCACTGTGCAGGACTTGTATCTGTCATTCCCAAGATGAACTGATGCTGCAAAAGGAGGCTCTACACTATACTAATGAATAATTGTGGTCTAAAACCTGGCTAAACAACTTTCAGTTTCATTATTCATTCATTCATTTTCTTTTCGGCTTAGTCCCTTTATTAATCCAGGGTCGCCACAGCGGAATGAACCGCTAACTTATCCAGCCTATGTTTTACGCAGCGGATGCCCTTCCAGCTGCAACCCATCACTGGGAAACATCCACACACACTCATTCACACACATACACTACGGACAATTTAGCCTACCCAATTCACCTATACCACATGTTTTTGGACTTGTGGGGGAAACCGGAGCACCTGGAAGAAACCCACGCGAACACGGGGAGAACATGCAAACTCCACACAGAAACGCCAACTGACCTAGCCGAGGCTCGAACCAGTGACCTTCTTGCTGTGAGGTGATATATATGTATATATATATATCACCCTTGTGTATTACTCCGCCCACATAGAGTGACAGCAGATCAATAGACTCACTACAGTTTGACAAGTATTGCAGCTGTTGGACAACATAATGTACTTTTGAGGCTTTTTAAGTCGAGAATGTAGTTGTTTAGATTGCAATTATGCAGTTTATTTATAAGGATAGTGCTTATTTTAAATATTTATAATTTCCGAGATACAGTACGTAGGCATCCAACAGCCAGTCATACCGAGCATAGCAAAGACGGTAGACGTTGTTCATCCACAAAATGGCGACAGAGACCGCATAATAAGCCCTTAGTGGAGAAAAACTCAGTGTAATTTCTAACTATAGCCGATCAAATCATTATTAAACTGGTAAGTGACATTTTAAGTCAATTTCTCTCATTTGTATGTTGTAGTGCTGTATTTATACCATAGTAATTGTAGTGTATTGAGTGTGAGATGGGACACATATCAGCAATGTATGTATTTTGTGTTGGCCAAACCTTGTATAACCCTGAGTTACTTTTTGGTTGGCCATCTGTTTGTTTCTCGAGTCTCCTGTTTTCGTTACTGCAGACTAGTTCAGTAAAAAGAAAGAAAGAAGAAATACCCGCATGTGTTTAGCTTTTTTCATTATCACAAACACAACAGTAATCTGGTAGTGATTGCGCTGCTTTGGCTTTTTCGGGTTAATTATTGTGATCTCCCGATTGCAACAGAGAAATACTGGGAAATCTCTGTAGACTGATGGCATTTCATGCCATTCAGCCTTATAATCTTAAAATGTGAGCAACATCACCTGTTTTATCATCACTTTAGATATTACGCTAGAGAATCATTCAAATACTAGTTCTAAAGTGACGTATGTGAAGTAGCAAGTTTCTGCTGTTTTGACGTTACCTGCAGGTGTATATGAATGGCGGAAGAAAGTAGTTCCTAATACAAAAGGTTTTTGAGACTCTCCGTGTTTGATTGAAATCCCAGTTACCTGTGGAGTACCACAGGGCTCGATTTTGGGCCCTATTTTATTCTCCCTTTACCTGCTACCACTGCGCTTGATATTTGAGCGCCATAAGATCTCTTATCATATATATGCAGATGACACCCAGCTCTATTTTCCATTAGACTCTGGAACAGATTCGATCTCTGCGCTGTTAGCATGTATAAGTAATATCAAACTTTGGATGGACGAAAATTTTCTTCAACTAAATGAAAATAAAACAGAGCTGATTCTGTTTGGCTTGAAACCTCAGCTCGAAAATTACAGTGCTTTATTGGGACCTCTACAATCTAAAAATCACTCAAATGTCAAAAATCTCGGGGTCATTTTTGACTCAGATTTAAAATTTGACAAGCAAATAAACTCTGTGGTTAGGGCCAGTTTCTTCCAATTAAAGCAACTAAGAAAGTTGAAGCCCTTTTTGTCTTTTAAAGACTTGGAGACTGTTATTCATCTCTTTTATCTCTTCTAGGCTTGATTATTGTAATGCACTGTACACTGGCATCAGTCAGTCATCACTCTCACGCTTACAGATAGTCCAGAATGCAGCAGCCCGTTTTTTGACTAGGACTAAAAAGAGAGAACATATTTCTCCCATCCAGGCCTCTCTTCACTGGCTCCCTGTGAAACAGAGAATTGATTTAAAAATGTTAACGTATGTTTTTAAAGCTCTACATGGACTTGCCCCGGCCTATATATCCGAACTCTTAAGTTTATATTCTCCCCAAAGATCCCTCAGGTGGGGCGACACGGTGGCGCAGTGGGTAGCACGTTCGCCTCACAGCAAGAAGGTCGCTGGTTCGAGCCTCGGCTGGGTCAGTTGGCGTTTCTGTGTGGAGTTTGCATGTTCTCCCCGTGTTCACGTGGGTTTCCTCCGGGTGCTCCGGTTTCCCCCACAAGTCCAAAAACATGTGGTATAGGTTAATTGGGTAGGATAAATTGTCCGTAGTGAATGAGTGTGTGTATGGATGTCTCCCAGTGATGGGTTGCAGCTGGAAGGGCATCCGCTGCGTAAAACATATGCTGGATAAGTTGGCGGTTCATTCCCCTGTGGCGACCCCAGATTAATAAAGGGACTAAGCCGAAAAGAAAATAAATGAATGAATGAATGATCCCTCAGGTCCTCTGCTCAGCTCCTGCTAATTGTCCCTAAATCCCGCTTGAAAACGAAAGGAGACAGAGCTTTTTCAGTCTATGCTCCAAAACTTTGGAACACACTACCTTTAGAAGTTAGAGCCTCATCTTCATTATGTGTTTTTAAAAAATCTGTCAAAATCTACCCTTTCTCTCTGGCCTATTGATAGAAATTAGTTATTTAGTTTTAGGACTCATTGATTATACAGATTTTTAACATTTATTATTTATTATTATTATTTTTTATATATATATATATATATTAGCATATATTGTCCTGTTTTTCTTATTGTTTATCTTACTGTTTATTGTTGTTGCCATGTTTGTGAAGCACTTTGGTCAACATTCATGATTATGCCGTCAAACTGTTGTATAAACGCAATATCACAGTCATAGAAGTGTGATATGGCTGTATATCATGCACTGCTACTCGTGTGATATTGCTCATATATATATTGCTTAAGGGGGCTAAAAATATTGACCTTAAAAATGGTTGAAAATTTTTTTTAACTGCTTTTATTCTAGCCAAAATGAAACAAACATGACTTTCTCGAGAAGAAAAAAATATTTCATATTATTCCTTGCTCTGTTAAACATAATTTGGGAAATATTTGAAAAAGAAATGAAAAAAAATAAATAAATAAAAAAATAAAAAATAAATCGCAGGACTGCTAACAATTTTGACTTCAACTTTGTGTGTGTGTGTGCGTGTGTATACACTGTGTGTGTGGTCATTGAAAATGTATTCTGATTTATGTTGATACAAAATGAGCCAATGAGGCCAATGCTTTGCATCAATTTTATTTTGATAAAAAATGAAAATGGGTCCCACAGACCCGAACACCATACAAAAGGGGTAAAGTGCTGTTATGAAGAGTGTGCTTGTGGGTAGAGTATGTGCTGTAGTATCACAGCAGAACCACAGACTGACCTAAGATAGCCTGCATAAAAAGCAATACCATGTTCAACATTTACAGCAAAAAATGACATTATTTTAAAACTTAAAGTTAAGTTATCAGTCCATCGCCTTCTTCATTGCATCACACACAAGCACTGGTTTGGAAGCACAGTTACACAAATAATGAAATCATCATCAGATTAATTGGAGTAGTACAGCACCTAAACAAACATTTTTTGCACATTCCCTTTTGACTGCTCAGACTGCTGCATAGTTGTCATTTTAGTTATACTTTTGCCTTTATTTCTTTTTTTGGATTGACCCAGAATGTGGTCTTAACCATGATATTTGCATGCAGATCAAAATCACTTAGCTATACCTCAGGAAGCGGTTGCGCATGATCATAAAATCCAATCAAAAACATCAATGAATGAATAACATCATGAGTTTCATCAGCTACACAATCAAAACTTTACATATGCCAAAACAAAGCCATTTATCGATTTAGAAAAATATTGAAATTTGCAGACAGATTTTGTTTTTTTTTAAAGATTTAAATAGCTAGCATTTAATCAATCGTTAATGTCACAATACCTAACAACATTCTTTGGGCAGGTTTTATAAAAATCACTTTTTAATTAGGTGTGTTACGTGAAACCTGATGAAACGCTTGTCATGTCAGCAGTCTTTATGTCCTGTGTATGCATCAGAGCCAAGGTACACAGGAAATCCACCTCACTCTGCAAAGCATATCTCTTTAGAAACTTGTGGCTTTCTCTTGTAGCTTAATGGTAAAGTCAAGAGTTGGGGTAAAATTTCCCCGAAGCAATGCAAAGTTATTTTTTCAATAAGTTATATAGGTTTCACAAAATAAAAGCTCTTCCAACATGACAAAATCTAACTAACTAATGAACTAAATAAAGAAATGCTTTATAATCTAAAGTATTGAATGATGTAATAAAACCGAATGTTCAGTTTTAAGCAACTGAGTTGATTTTTCGTCTTGTGAAATACATTTTTCAACCATTATTTTTCAAATTGAGCATTTATTTTCATTCATAATTCAGACACATTGTGTGTACGTGTTTTAATATATACATATGGTATGGTATGGTATATATGGTGATCACATTTTGCCCCAAATGAAAAATGTTTATTTCTGCAATGAACACAAGGTTACAATTACATTATTCAGTATACTGTTAGCCAGTATGTCAATCATTCAAAGATATTTGGTATTAAGCCCGCAGATGCACGCAGACTGCAGTATTGTGCAAAATGCCTTAGGGAGAGCTCTTGTGGCAAGAAGTATAATTACAATATATTTTTGAAACAGATGTTTATTTATTTACATATTGGTGAACATGTCAATACATTTATAAATGTGTCTAGACATATAGTTAATGTAAAAAGAAAAAAGAAAAAACAGTAACAATATACAATATTCACATACATCAATCCAGTGATGATTGCATGATTGCAAGTTTCTCTCTATAATTAACACTGCTCTCATACATCCTCTTTTGCCCATGCAAGGGGACACGTTGTTGTTGTTGTTTTTTTCTTTCAAATGTTTTTTTCCACTCCTGTGGTTATTGACTTCTGTATGTGGTAAAGAACTGAGATATATTAAAGGAACAGAAGTTTGTGGGTAGCACATCATTAAATCAACAGACCTTAGACTGCACGACATATATATATAGCGTGCTGCACAAATGAAAATGTTTCAAAGAACGTTCAAATTCAGAGAAATAAGCAATATTTTAACATGCGACATGGACCATGTGCCATGCTAATGCCATCACACATCCTCAGTTTCCTGTTTGGTTTAATTGAAACAGAAACACCATAGATGCTTTAACATATTGGGTATGTTTCGAGATTCCATAGAGCAGCATTATAACAGAAGCCTAAATGCATTTAGTATGGTAAAACAGCTCTGCTTCTTCTCCATGTGATCACGACACAGAACAATCAGAAGTTTTGAATAGCTCATCCATGAACATGATTTCTGCAGTCCTGTAGGGTGTATAGATTAAGACAACTGCCATGATTCCACACTCACGTTGTCATCAAACTATGTCTTTGTTTGTTGTGAATATGAGCCGTCTAGCAGTGAAAACAACATACTGTGCCTTTAAATGGTGGTTGCACTTGGATGTTGTTGTTCTTTTGTTGCTTTGATTGTTTCAGTTGGAAACTTCTTTGGATACAAGCGTCTACTATAGGTTTAAATGTAATCACAGTATGTACAAAACACAAGATGACATTACTAACACCAGCCAAATTTGGAAGTAGTATTAAAAAAGTTAAACTTGCGTACTTTTCATGGGAGATGTAGAGAAAATAGCTGTGTTGGAAGTGTCATTCTCTGAAACTCTGGATTGCGATGGTGTTGATTGGTAGGTCTTTAGGCACCGAAGATATTTTGAAAACACACTTGCTAAGTATTTCCTAAACTTTTCTCCAACGAAAGCGTAAATAAATGGATTTACACAGCAGTGTGTGAGCGCAATTGTCTCCGTCACATCCATGGCCATGCTGATATACTTATAAGGCTCACAGCTCAATAGCATTTCAAATTCTTGCAAGGTTTTCAGGAATACCACCACATTGTAGGGCACCCAGAAGACCACAAACATGATAACAATCCCCAAGATGAGCTTTATGGCCCGATTCTTCTTAGAGTTTTTTGTCTTCTTTACAACCATCAATACCTTCAAGTAGCAGTAAGCTATAATGGGCAAAGAGATGAACAGTCCAACTGCATTTTCTCCAAAGTTACGGAAAAGCTTCCACTTTCTGGCCGACTCAGTAGGATAATCTCTCTGACAACTGGTAGATTCGTTATCCTTGACCATTGCTGCATAGATGACCTCTGGAAGGGCTGTGCCAATGGAAACCATCCAAATAATGACACTTGCCACAATCCCGTATCGCAGCATCTTCGCTCCCAGCACTGCAACGGCATGTACAATGACAAGATAGCGATCCATGCTCATGAGAGTCACAAAAAGGATCCCGCTGTAAAATCCTACTTGGTACGCACCTGCCATAGCTTTACACATTGCGTTGGCTTTCAGGTAGTGGCCTTGAGCATAGAGAGCCCAGAAGGGCAGTGAGAGAACCATTAGTAGATCGGACAGGGCCAGATTCAGCAGGCAGAGATTTGTCATATTTTTCACATGCATGCTTTTCAGGAGGACCCATAAGACGATGATGTTGCCAACAAGGCCGAGAACAAAAACTATGTAGAAAATGGCAGCCTTGACATGTGGATTCAGGGATGCATGTTCTGTATTGCATATGGTCTCTTCATAATAGTAATCAGTTGAGGGTTCCATACTGTAAGAAACAGTAAATGTAATTTAGTGACATATTTTTAAACATAAAACAAAATACACCGCATCCTGATTAATTGATTACACAGGTATTATTGCTGACTACAAGAGATAGATTGCATTGTACTGTTGTAAAAAAGCTGGATTGAATTTGGTTTTTATTATGTAGAAAATTATTTGAATAGTTTAATTTTAATATAATATAATGTGTATTATAGTATTGTTTGTTTGTGTTTTTTTATTTTTGACTGTACTTGAAACCACAGAGAATCAAGGTGACAATCTCATATTGTGAAAGTTATTGTTGAATGGTTCTAACGCATTTATTGTATTGGCAAACCTTTATCATGTGAGCTCTTCACTCTAACAACAACAACAAAAGAATGGTTGTTTTAACAAAACTTGCATTAAATATGAACAAACCTAACCTGGAGTAAGTTTTAAGTAAATAGTTCTCTTTTTTTTTTTTTTTTTAACCCAGTTATTGAGTTTGTCTATATTTTACCCAAATTTACTTTATAACGACACAGCAGTTTAAGAGCATTCTGTGTTCCTGGAAACTAAGAGTAATTTATTTTTATGTACATGTTACACATACATTATGCATTATAATTTGTTTAGTACACTCTAAAATGAAGTATTTTTAAACCCAAATATAGGTGAATTTAACCAGTGGGTTATTTATTAATATTTTAACTTGACATCATAATTTTTTAACCCAGATGTTGGGTTTGTCCACATCACCCAAATTACATTTAGATTACGAATCTTTTACAAATATAGATGAATCTAACCACTGGTTTATTTAGAAAATTTTAAACATTTTTAACCCAGATTTCGAAAAAAAAACATTGGTTTGTCCATATTTAACTGATATTTGAGTTGAAACCACTAGCATTTAATAAATTCTTCTAATATTTCAATATAAAATGTGAAAGTAAAAACTGTTTGAAAGCACTACTAAATCAAAGCTCAAAGCAGCCACATTCAGACCACTTACTTTGAAATATCAGTACTTACAGGAGGTCGCAGTAATGCTGAATAACCACATGGTTCAGAAACATCCCACCGCAATCCCACTATCATACAATCGGTGTCTGTGATCTCATATACTGTTACAATTACAGTACTTGTACAGTACAATTAAAAAGGAAGTTCAAGGGATTAACAAATCTCATCTTACATCCGATGTAACAATTAAATGTAATATATTGAGCAGTTCAAATAATGTCTCCTGCTTTATTGGTGGATCATAAACAATTTGAATTTTAAAAAAGTTTACCTGGTCGTATGCGCTTCAGTCATGATAACAAATTGCTGTCACTCTTGTTGTTGAGATGCTGAGACTTTGTTCATGGAGTACATTTCACCCACTTTCTGTACATTTGCCTTCAGCAAATTTCCTGTAAAATGAAGCATGTTCTTGTGTGAGTGTGCTTTTCTGCATAACAGTATCTTGCAAGGCAAAGCGAAGATCTGAATGCATTTCCTGTCATGGCACTGAGGTTAGCGAGTTTGGATGCACAAAAGAAAGTCCAGTGGAATAGATAAAACTATAAATCTTAGTCATTTGAGTCTATGACGGCTACTGAATGAATACTAATATCTCCCCCCACCCACTTTTTATAGATAATGTTTTAAAAACAGTGCCATCCCACACTAATGAATGCCTGGCATGCTGAAAAGAGCAATATCTGTGTTCTTTTCACCTTTTAGAGATGAGTCAGTTTTTAGCAATATAAAAAATAAAGTGAAACTGATGTTTTTGTTTTTGTTTTAGAAAATGTATGGCTGTCTTTTAAGAATTTGCCTCATTCCAATGCTTGCCATGATTTTTATATGCAACTCATCTTTTGAATGTAAACCTTCAGGCTTTTTGTGCTCAAAACAGTGTACTTTGAAAAATATTTACATACGGTGTGTCAGAATCACTGATGCCATGTTAGAAAATTTCAGATATTAATTAAGAATTAAAAATCTGTTAATTTTCAAACAGGCTACTTAAAACTTGTTACTTTCAATGTGATGTGTGTCCAGATTTTGCAGTTAGCCACTGAACATGTTCAGCCACTCAAGATTGTTGACTTCCTTCTTAACATTACTTTAGTGTCTTTAGTTCCATGTTATTTCATGCACTGCACTCATAGATCAAGTATCGATCTCAGATATTCAGCCCTAGATGCCAGATCCTGTCTGGAGAACGCTGGACGTCCATCGTGGAGAAGCTGCAGGTGGGAGAGGTCAGATTATGTCCAGCCAATCAGTATCTGCAATGTTTACATGTCACATTTTGATAACGGCATGGCTTGATTGGATCATCAGTAAGGTCATACGGAATCTGCGGAAAATTTCTGCCGTTTCTGCGCAAAATATTTTTAAAAATCTGCGGAATTCTGCACAATGGTTTTGAGAACATAGGAGTTCAAAAAATACACTTAAGAATTACAATATTCATTTCTTAACATTTATTCATCAAAACATTTGGCTAATGTTCAACAACAGCAAATGAATGAATGTATACATATTCACTTAAGAATATGTTCAATTCACATAAGAAAAAAATATATAAGTGAATTAAACACTTTATGAATAAACTATTCAATAAATATAAAAATATAACAGGTCAATAAATATAGTACATTAGAAAATGAATTTAGTAGTAACTGATGGTTATTTTAACACCAAAAACTATTCACAATACAGTAAAACTACTGACTGAGTGTGGTGTTCAAAGCTCCTTTATATCTGGTATTATGAAACACTTCTCTGTTTATGAATAAACTACAAACAAACAAATAAATAAATGTGACAATTACAGAAGAGCTCAACAATTATAGTACATTAGAAAATTAATTTAGTGGTAACTGATTGTAGGAAAACAAGTAATTTACTTAAATAGTATTTTAGCATAATAAAGAAACAATTCACAATACATCAGTGAAACTACAGACTGTGTGTGGAGTTTAGAGCTCATTTGATAACTTAGTGTTTTGAAACACATCTCTGTTTATGAATAGACTACAAAAAAACAAACAAATAAATAAAAAAGCGTGACCATCACAGAATAGCTCAATAACTAGAGTACATTCATTCATTCATTTTCTTTTCGGCTTAGTCCCTTTATTAATCTGGGGTCGCCACAGCGGAATGAACCGCCAACTTATCCAGCATATGTTTTACACAGCGGATGCCCTTCCAGCTGCAACCCATCACTGGGAAACATCCATACACACCCATTCACACTTACACTACTGACAATTTAGCCTACCCAATTCACCTATACCACATGTCTTTGGACTTGTGGGGGAAACCGGAGCACCCGGAGGAAACCCATGCGAACACGGGGAGAACATGCAAACTCCACACAGAAACGCCAACTGACCCAGCCGAGGCTTGAACCAGCGACCTTCTTGCTGTGAGGCGAACGTGCTACCCACTGCGCCACCGTGACGCCCCAATTATGTATGTATATAACTACAAATTAAATTTTTTTGCAAAAGTATTGCAAACAGGGAGGGTCAGTTCCGGCTCCATCTCACCTGCGTGCTGACTACCTTCCACATTTCCTGACGGACAGGCAGCAGGTAGTGAGGCTTGGAATCTTCATATCAAACACTCGCACCACAAGCATCGGTGCCCCACAGGGATGCGTCCTCTCACCACTGCTTTTCTCCCTGTACACCAACAATTGTACTGCAGAAGACCCCTCTGTCAAGCTCCTAAAGTTTGCAGATGACACAAAAATCATTGGACTCATCCAGGATGGTGAGGAGTCTGCTTATACACAGGAACTGGAGCAGCCAGCTGTCTGGTGCAGTCGTAACAACCTGGAACTGAACAAGCTGAAAACAATAGAGATGGTTGCGGACTTCAGGAGAAACACCCCTGCTCTCCCCCCACTCACCATCATGGACAGCACTGTGGAAGCAGTGGAGTCATTCAGGTTCCTGGAAACCACCATCTCTCATGACCTGAAGTGGGACCCTCACATTGACTCATTGGTGAAAAAATGCTCAGCAAAGGTTGTACTTCCTTCGACAGCTGAGGAAATTCAACCTGCCACAGGAGCTTCTTACACGGCTGTCATTGAGTCAGTTCTGGGTTCCTCAATTACTGTTTGGTTTGGATCAGCCACCAAATCAGATATAAGAAGGCTGCAGTGGACTGCCAGGACAGCTGAGAGGATTGTTGCTATGCACCTGCCCAACCTCCAGGACTTGTACATCTGCAGAATGAGGAAACGGGCAGGTAACATTATTCAAGTCCTCTCGCACCCAGGCCACCAACTGTTCACAGTTCTCCTCTCAGGCAGATGCTACAGATCTTTATGCACTACAACATCAAGGCATAAAAACATTTTTTTTCCTCAGGCCATCTCCAACTTAAACAGTTAGCACATCAGTTGCTATTTCTTTTCTTATGGTCATAAACATACAGGACCCTTACTGTTTATGGTTTTTGTAACTAATAAAGGCACTTAATTGTAAATACAACCCCAAATCAGAAAAAGTTGGCACAGTATGGTAAACGCAAACACAAAAAGAAAGTAGTGATTTCTAAATTTACTTATTTAAAATTTTTTTACTTATTTATTGTTATTGGGTTTGTTTGTTTTTTTCAAAATAAACACGTATTCCAATTTTGGTTCTTGCAACACATTTCAAAAAAAGTTGGGGCAGGAGCAATGTAGGGCTAGTAATCAGGTAAATTGGTTAAATAATTATGTGATTTGAAACAAGTGATGTCAACAGGTGATTGTAATTATGATTTGGTAAAAAAGCAGCATCCAAGAAAGGTCGGGTTCTTTAGGAGCAATGGGCCAAGGATCGCCAGTTTGCCAACAAATACATGAGAAAATTATTGAAATGTTTAGAAACAATGTTCCTCAAAGAAAGATAGGAAGACATTTGTATATTGGACCTTCAACGGTGCATAATATAATTAAAAGATTCAAGGAATCTGGAGGAATTTCAGTGTGTAAAGGTCAAGGGTGCAAGCCTAAGCTGAACAACCATGATCTCTGATCCCTCAGGGGCACTGCATCAAGAATCATCATTCATCTATAAGAGATATCACCACATGGGCTCAGGACTACTTTGGCAAACCTTTTTCAAGTACCACGATACGTAGTTACATCCACAAATGCCAGTGAAAACTTTACTGTGCCAAAAGGAAGCCCTATGTTAACAGTGTCCTGAAGCGCCATTGACTACTCTGAGGTTGGAGCCATCTGGGATGGACAATCACACAGTGGAACAATGTACTGTGGTCAGATGAATCAGTACTTCGGGTATATTTTTTGGGAAAATTGTATGCCTTGTGCTCCGGACCAAAGACAAAAAGAATCATCCAGACTATTGCCAGAGACAAGTCCAAAAGCCAGGGTTTGTCATGGTATGGGGTTGTGTCAGTGTTCTTTGCAAAAGTAACTTGTACTTCTGTGATGGCACCATTAATGCTGAAAAGTACATATAGATTTTGGAGCACAATATGCTGCCTTCTTTTCCAGGGAAGCCCATGCATATTTCAACAAGACAATGTAAAACCACATTCTGCACACATTACAAAGTCCTTGCTGTGGACGAAGAGGATACAGGTCAATTACCTGTACACCAAGTACTGGGCTGCCTGCAGTCCCAACCTGTCTCCAATAGAGAATTTGGTGGAAACAGGAGAGTTAAGGTGCACAAATAATTCTGCAGTTGTTGGGCAACTGTGGTTTAATGTTTTTGGGATACAATCCGGGTTATAACCTGAAATCCCTTTTAGAAAGCTTGGATCCACAGTTACTTCTGTTGGATGTGGTCTTCACTCTAACAACAAAAGAATGGTTGTTTTAACAAAACTTGCATTAAATATGAACAAACCTAACCTGGAGTAAGTGTTAAATAAATAGTTTAACCCAGTTATTGTCACAGTCAGACCAGGCTCTCCCCTCACACAACCACACAGATCACCGTCACCTGAGTTTTAATTAGTCCCGCACCTGTCACAAATCAAGCTCATATCCAGTCACCACATATAAACCCCATGCACCGTTCACTCATCGTCCGGCCTCGTCTAACCACCAGAAAGGACTCATACACGGTCAGTGTTGTTAAACTTACGTCTAGTTATACTTACCTGTACTCTGTTCCGATTATCTCCAGTGTTCCCAATCTCCTCTCCTAGTGCCTGTGTGCTCCACGTCCCCAAGTCCGGTG
>CAIGQV010019270.1:2510700-2523695 GCA_903798115.1 Danio jaintianensis
CGGTTAGCACACGGGCAGACCTGAGGGTTACAGTGGGGGCTTATCCGTCGCCTTCGGGCCCGCGGACCCCTCACTCCTCAGCTGGCTCTGTCCAAGCTTCGAGTGAGAGCGCTGGTCCATCCCCCGGGAATCGGACATGTTAGCCGTGTTATTCCGGGCTGCTTCGGCCGTGGGTCTGGAGATGGCTTGTCCCCCAGCACCACGGCCGGACCGCTTAGATGGATGTTACGTGGGGGCTAGAAGGGCAAGACCCTCCAAACCCCCCGTCCCTTTCTTCCCGGAGGTACACAGTGAGCTCACGCAGGCATGGAGGGCACCTTTCTCTGCCCGGTCCTCGTGCGCTTCCGCTCTCACCACCCTTGATAGTGGAGCAGCCAGGGGTTATGAGGCGATTCCCCAGGTGGAGCGCGCTATCTCGGTCAATCTTTGCCCGCGGGGCGCCTCCACCTGGAGAGGTCCACCCAGACTCCCTTCCAAAGCGTGTAGGTTATCTGAGTCTCTCGTGGCCAGAGCCTACACTGCTGCGGGACAGGCTGCATCCGCTCTGCACGCTATGGCCACCTATCAACACTACCAAGCGGAGAAGTTGGCTGAGCTGCAGGAGGGTGGTTCTTCCCCGGGCTTGATGCATGAGCTCCGTACGGCAACCGATTACGCTCTCATGACCACCAAATCGGCTGCTCGTGCCCTGGGGAAGACGATGGCCACATTAGTGGTCCAGGAACGCCACCTCTGGCTAAACCTGGCCGATATGAGAGATGTTGACAAAGCTCGCTTTCTTAACGCTCCCATATCCCAGGCTGGCCTGTTCGGCGACACCGTCGGGGACTTTACCCAGGAGTTCTTGGCGGTGAAAGAGCAGTCCCAGGCGATGGGTGAGGTCATCTACCAGCGGGCTCGGAAAACTGCTCTCCCCGCTGCCCCATCTACCTCGGCTGCTCCTCGCTGAGGGCGTCCACCCGCGGCCCTAAAACCTGCTCCGCTCCCGCTGCCCGCTCCGCCGGCTAAGCGGCAACGCCGAGCCTCCCACGGGACCGCGACGCCACCGCCCCAGGGCGCCGTTAAGTCCGGTAAATGGACCACGAAGCGTCCCTGAGACAGGCCATCCGGAGAAGAGGGAACCTGCTCTTTCCTCGGTGGAGGGCCGAGGACACCTACAGTCAGCAAAGACTTTAAAAGCACCACTGCTGGCCTCCGGGCCAGTGGTACCCAAATTTTCAATAAAAGAGCAAATTTCTCTCTCTCCGGATGTGCAAACCCGAGCCCTGCCAGTCTGGGACGCTCCGCCTTCCAGCTCGCAGCGCCGGGCCCCTTCGCCACAGGCTCACGGAGTGCAAGAGGACGGGCTCCTTTCTCTCACTCCAGCCTCATCGCGGGATCCAGGGAGGAAGGTAAGAGACACTTTCTTATTTTCAGCTCTTCCTCGGGCCGCTCTGCTTCCCGGGGTGAGCACTCCCCTCCCGAGCTGCCCCTCCGTTGGCATGTCATTGATCAGTCCGATGGTGCCATTAGCGCGGGCTCTGCCAGCCTGGTTAGCGTTGCCCAGCCCGTCGCGGTGGCTCATGCGGACGATCAGACTCGGCTATGCGATTCAGTTCGCTATCCGCCCTCCCAGGTTCACGGGTGTTCATACTACGAGGGTTTCCCTCGAGAGCGCCCCTGTCTTGCGAGAGGAGATTGCTGTCCTCCTGGCGAAGGATGCAATCGAGCAGGTCCCTCCAGATGAGATGAAACGTGGGTTTTACAGCCCATATTTCATCGTGCCGAAAAAGAGCGGAGGGTTAAGACCAATCCTAGATCTGCGCAGACTGAACCGTCATTTACACAAAATGCCGTTCAGGATGCTCACGCAGAAGCGCATTTTCCGGTGCGTCCGTCCTCAGGATTGGTTTGCAGCTATAGACCTGAAGGACGCGTATTTTCATGTCTCCATTCTTCCACGCCACCGTCCATTTCTCCGGTTTGCGTTCGAAGGACGAGCATGGCAGTACAAAGTCCTCCCCTTCGGGCTCTCTCTGTCTCCTCTGTTTTCACCAGGCTCGCGGAGGGTGCCATTGCGCCGCTTCGGCTTACGGGCATCCGCATTCTCAATTATCTCGAGGACTGGCTGATCCTAGCCTCGTCTCGCGATCAATTGATTATGCACAGGGACAGGGTGCTTCGGCACCTCGACCAGTTGGGGCTTCGGGTCAACCGAGAGAAGAGCAAACTTTGCCCAGTGCAGAGGATCTCTTTTCTCTGGCTGGAGCTGGACTCGATCGCTATGGTAGCGCGCCTCTCGGAGGAGCGCGCCAGGCTAGTGCTTTCCTGTCTGAGCACGCTCGACAGGAACATAGTGGTTCCACTGAAATATTTTCAGAGGCTCCTGGGGCATATGGCATCCGCAGCCGCTGTGACGCCGCTCGGTTTGCTTCATATGAGACCACTTCAGCGCTGGCTTCACGATTGGGTTCCCAGACGGGCATGGCGCGCGGGCGCGCACCGGGTGCTTATCACTCCGCTGTGTCGCAGCACCTTCAGTCCCTGGACGGATCTTGCTTTTCTACGGGCCGGGGTGCCCCTAGGGCAAGTATCCAGGCATGTTGTCGTATCGACAGATGCCTCCAGCATGGGCTGGGGGGCCGTGTGCAACGAGCACGCAGCTGCGGGTTCGTGGTTCGGACCCCGTCTGCGTTGGCATATCAACTGCCTAGAGCTGTTGGCAGTGTTTCTTGCTCTCCGCCGCTTTTTACCGGTGTTAGAGCAGAAGCATGTGCTGGTCAGGACGGACAGCATGGCAACGGTAGCTTATATCAACCGTATGGGAGGTATACGTTCTCGTCGCATGTCTCAGCTCGCTCGCCGTCTGCTCCTCTGGAGTCATACGCGGCTGAGTTCGCTGCGTGCCATTCATATCCCGGGCGAGCTCAACCGTGCAGCCGATGTGCTCTCACGGCAGCAAACGCTCCGTGGAGAATGGAGACTCCACCCCGGTACGGTCCAGCTGATATGGGAGCGATTCGGGAAAGCCCAGGTCGACCTGTTTGCTTCTCTCGAAAGCACCCATTGCCAGTTGTTTTATTCCCTGACCGAGGCCCCCCTCGGCACGGATGCGCTGGCTCACAGCTGGCCACCGGGCATGCGCAAATATGCGTTTCCCCCAGTGAGCCTAATCGCACAGACTCTGTGCAAAGTCAGGGAGGACGAGGAGCAGGTCTTGTTTGTTGCACCTCTCTGGCCCAACCGGACCTGGGTTCCCTAACTCACACTCCTCGCGACGGCCCCTCCCTGGCGCATTCCCCTGAGAGAGGACCTCCTCTCCCAAGGATGGGGCACCCATTGGCACCCGCGCCCAGATCTCTGGAACCTCCACGTGTGGTCCGTAGACGGAGCGCGGAAGACTTAGGTGACTTACCGGCGGCGGTGGTTAACACCATCATTCAGGCTAGAGCACCCTCTACGAGGCATGCCTACGCCCTGAAGTGGAGTCTATTCACTGAGTGGTGTGCTTCTCATCGAGAAGACCCCCGGACTTGCCAGATTAGTGTTGTGTTATCCTTCCTTCAGGATAAGTTGGAGCGTAGGCGGTCACCCTCCACACTGAAGGTTTATGTGGCTGCCATCTCCGCTCATCATGATGCGGTGGATGGCAACACGCTCGGGAAGCATAACCTAGTCATCCGATTCCTCAGAGGCGCGCGGCGATTAAATCCATCCCGCCCCCCTCTTATGCCCTCTTGGGATCTCTCTGTAGTCCTGGCGGGTCTGCAGAGAGATCCATTCGAGCCACTCGATTCGGTAACATTAAAACTTCTGTCAATGAAGACAGCTCTGCTGATCGCGTTGGCATCGTTCAAGAGAGTCGGGGATTTGGAGGCATTTTCGGTCAGCGAATCGTGCCTAGAATTCGGACCGGCTTACTCTCACGTTATCCTGAGACCCCGGCCCGGCTATGTGCCCAAGGTTCCTACCACCCCATTTAGAGATCAGGTGGTGAACCTGCAAGCGCTGCCTTCGGAGGAGGCAGACCCAGCCCACTCATTGCTTTGTCCCGTTCGCGCTTTGCGCCTTTACGTGGAACGAACGCAAAGTGTAAGATCTGGTGAACAGCTCTTTATCTGTTATGGTGGTCGGCAGAAGGGAAGTGCCGTATCAAAACAGAGGTTGGCCCACTGGATAGTTGATGCCATCGCCCTTGCTTACCAATGCCAGGGCGAGCCGCGTCCCGCTAATGTGAGAGCACACTCTACTAGAAGTGTCGCCTCCTCCTGGGCGTTAGCACGCGGCGCCTCTATCACAGATATCTGTAGAGCTGCGGGCTGGGCGACACCTAATACATTCGCGAGATTCTATAATCTTCGAGTGGAGCCGGTTTCCACCCGATTACTGGGTAACCCCAGTCAATCGGAGGGAAACTAAGCTCGGTGTTAACAAACGCTTGCCGCGCCATGCTCCCTAACCCGGAGATACGTGCGCATTTCTTATTCTACTAGTAAGTTTCCCACTTGGCGAACCCTAGAGAATTCCTCCGAGGCCCCCAGCACCTGACCCAGCGGAGGAGTCGGGTGCCTGGCTCAGTGTGATGTCTGTATGCCCATTTGGTCTACCCACATGCTGAGGTTTGGTGCCAGCTTGTGCGGCCCCCCCCCCTGGGGTGACCCCATACGCTTATTTCAGCCACGGAGTGTTCCCCCTGACCAGGCGGATCCGTGTCTTCCCTACCCGCTAACCAGCTTATCATATGTAATACTCACCCTCATCAGGGCTAGTCCATATGCTCTATTACCATCAAGTCTCCCCTCTTGGGTAGCAGGTGGCTCTGCAGCGTCCTCCCCCTTCGGGGACTGGCACGCTTTCCCAACGTAATGTCGTAATTTAAAAAATCCCTAGTCTATATTAGCTAGGTAAAAGCTCGTTACGACTCCCGATCTAAATTTTAATAATTCCCATGTAATGGTAATTAAGGGCCTAGGGACGTTGGAAGGTTGCGCTCCTGGTGATGCTGTGCGCTCACGCTATGCTTGGCAAACTTCACATCAGGGGTGTGACGGGCTTAGCTGCAGTGGCGTTTTCCATACAGTCTCCCATAGTCTGTTCCAGACGCATGTCTCCGTTCCCTTATTCGGGGAACGTGGGTTACGGACGTAACCATGATGATTTCACTACCAAATGGGTTCACACACAACATATGCCATACTTTTAAGTTTTATTACTTGTGATGTCAAAAATGTAATCATTCCAAGAAAAGAAAACAGTAATTCCGAGATGTATTATATCTGAATTTTTTTTATATTAAAATATCTTTAAAAATCCCCAAATATTTAATATTGTGTGAATTATATTTTAATATTATTGTATAAGATATTTTACACCAATAAAAACACCACACAGGAACTACAGATGACTGCCTAAAGCTACATCATTGATAAAAATAAAAATTCATTATCATTTAAAGAGATTGACTTACAGTCCTAAAACTAACTGTAAAGTGTCAGCTATTATGCACAAATTTTAGATCAGTCTATCAAATCATATGTAAATCACTATTTCACTACCAAATGGGTTTACACACAACATATGCCGTACTTTTAAGCCCATTTGTTAGTAATAGTTATTTTGCACTACTGGAGTTTTTACTTGTGATTACATAGATCATTTTGATTAACGTCAAAAATCTAATAATTCCAAGAAAAAAAACAACAATAATTCCAACATTTTAAAATAATAATACAATATCTTCTAAAAAAAACCCCAAATATTATTTGTAATATGTAATATTTTATATATTATAAATAATATTTCATTTTTATTATTATTATTATTATTATTATTATTATTATTCAGGGTTCCCACGCTTCTTGATACTTAAATTTACTTGAATTTCAGACATATATATTCAAGGCCTGGAAAGTACTTAGAAACAAACAAGTCTTTGAAAATTGTAATTTAAATCTTGGACAATAACACTGACAAATAATGCACATTTTGGGCAGCACGGTGGCTCAGTGGTTAGTGCTGTCACCTCACAGCAAGAAGGTCACTGGTTCGAGTTCCGGTTGGGCCAGTTGTCATTTCTGTGTGGAGTTTGCATGTTCTCCCTGTGTTAGCATGGGTTTCCTCCGGGTGCTCCGGTTTTCCCGACAGTCCAAAGACATGCGGTATAGGTGAATTGGAAAAACTAAATTGTCCGTAGTGCATGAGTGTGTGTGAATGTGAGAGTGTATGGGTGTTTCCAAGTACTGGGTTGCAGCTGGAAGGGCATCCACTGCGTAAAACATATATTGGTATAGTTGGCGGTTCATTCCACTGTGGCGACCCCTGATATATAAAGGACTAAGCTGAAGGAAAATGAATGAATGAATGAATGACAATGTACATTTTACCAATATTTCAGAAACCGCATTTGAATATCACCAGTATTAAATTCAAATTTTATTAAACTTCTTTGAACATGACTGTTTAAAACAGTCAACATTTTTGGAAATTACCTTGACATGTTTAATGTAAATATTAAGTGTATTAAGTGAAATGTTAAGTACAGTAAGGACTTTCATGGCGCTACATATGCAGTAGCATGAATTACAAAACTTGATTTAAAATTATTGGTGCTTTAAAAAGTTCTTAAATGTCCTTGAATCTGCTGTTCATGAAAGCGTGGGATTTATTAATAATATTAATAAGCGCATTATTATTAATAATATATATATAACATATAACAATATTTAAATTATTGTATAATATATTTTACACCAAAAAAAGTATTTTAAAACTTCTTTATGAGGGTCTAGAAAGCCGTTTTTGTTTGGCCTGGGTTTCATTGCTGACAATTAGTTGGTGAAGCCAAACATTGAAGACCAGCGTTCATGTAGCAATTTGCTGCTTTACGTAACACCTGTAACCCAAGCTGACTTTCTCTCCATCGTCCTATCACAGGCCTGTCTGCATCACATGATGTAATTACAAGACTGAACCGTCAAGTAACTCTATCTTTCTCTGTCCTTATGTCTCCTCCTGTCTCTTCAGAAAAGCTCTGATGGATCTGCTGGTGGATCTGTGCAGTCAGTACCATCTGAATCCAGCATATCACACTCTGGAGCTGCTGTCACCCGATGCTCAGCCTGTCAGCTTCAAGCCCAACGCCCTGCTGGGTGCCCTGGATGTCTCCTGTGCCCTGATCAAAGAACGAGTGCTGGAGGACAAGGTGATTCGGAAACCGCCACCCAAAGTGCCAGAGGTGAGTGTCCGTAACACAATGTTTAATAGGTTTTTGACCTCGTGCCTTATGGTAATATTGTTTTTTATTTTAGAATGTCTTTAAATTTAGAGGCATGCAACAGTAGCTGGTACTACACTACTATGGACATCACTACTGTTGAAAACGTTGTATAATTACTGTGGTTTTAAGGTTAGCTATGTTCTTATATCATTTGTGTTAGCTATATTGAATGCTCTTATTGTATGAGCAGCTGTTTTCTTCATTGCAGTAGTTTTCAGCATTAACAAGATCTACAGTGACACATGAAATACTGTTTAAAACAGTCTAAAATTCTTGTATAGCTTTGGTGCATCCTTTTCAGGCAAGTACTAATACTAAAGCAAATATTATACCACAAGGCCACTAAATTAACCAAAAAAAGTTATTAATAATGGTGAAAAATACAAAAATATAGAAATTATTTATTTTATGCCTACATTTTTACTTCATTGCAGTAGTTTTCTGCATTAACACGATCTACAGTGACACATGAAATACTTTGTAACTGTTTAAAACAGTCTTGGTACCGATTCTTGTATAGCTTTAGTGCATGATCTCCTTTTCAGGCAAATACTAATACTAAAAAAATATTATACCACAAGACCATTAAATGAACCAAAAAAACTTATTAATAATATTGAAAAATACAAAAATATAGAAATTATTTATTTTATGCCTACATTTTTCTTCATTGCAGTAGTTTTCTGCATTAACATGATCTACAGTGACACATGAAATACTTTGTAACTGTTTAAAACAATCTTGGTACCGATTCTTGCTTGCTTGCACTATCTTTAGTGCATGATCTCCTTTTCAGGTAAATACTAATACTAAAGCAAATATTATACCACAAGGCCATTAAATGAACCAAAAAACAGTAAAACAGTCTTGGTACCGATTCTTGTATAGCTTTAGTGCATAATTTCCTTTTCAGACAGATACTAATACTAAAGCGAATATTTGGACCACAAAAAAGTGATTTAAAAAGTATAATTTCAATATAAATTATTTATTTTATGTCTATGTTTTTAGTCAGATACTCATATTAATGTTTTTCCAATGATATATAACTGTACAAAATAATATATTCGTAATCTCATTGATGTATGAATGTTGTTCATTGGTGATGTCTTGTTCGGTTTGAATGCATCAGGAGAGCCGAGTGATCATAAAGAGGGTTCGAGCAAAGGTACAGTACAGGGAGTCATTCGTAGACTCTGATCTGAGTTTGTGTTCTCTCTCTTTCTCGAGTGTCTCTTTCTCCTCCCCCTCATGTGTGAATATTTGATGAGTCTTACCTTTAGTTACCATGCATTATTTCTTCCTCAGCCTGGCTGGCTGGCCTCTCTCTTGCTCTCTCTCTCTCTCTTTCGTCTCTGACCTCTGGGAAGAAATAGAGGCTCTGACCTCTGATTCTTCAAGAACAACAGTACAATCTGCTTCAGGCAAATGAAAGCACACATTACTCAAGTATTGATGCATATATACAGAAATGAAGGAACACAATTTATTTTTAAAGGGGGTGTATCGTGCTCATTTTGCCTATCTCATATTAATCTGGAGTAACTATAGAGTAGTACTGTATCCATCTTTTCTCTAAAAAGTCTTCAGATGTTTCAAAGTTAAAGCTTCCCTGTTATCTCTGGTTAAAAATCTAGCGCCTAAAAGTCACTGAGACAAAGTCACTTACAAGTCTACTGAGTCAGCAGTGTGAAAACGCAGCAGCTTTTACTTAGCGACCGAATACATCCTGTGATATTGCTCTAAATATGATAGGGGAACAACTTTGTAATCATAACGCTTTGATGCATACAACAGCAGAGTGATCAGTCCAGATTGGTTCTAAGTGCTAACGATCACATTGGTGTGGGTTGAACGTTCAGTACATCATTGTTGAGCTGCTAATTTCAAATCTGCTCTCCCGCAATGAAAGATGAGCATGTTGCTTGTCAAAGATCAAAACTTATGAGTGTTTTTAATAAAATACCATTTGCTTAGGCTGCAGAAATGTTAAAATACAAGCAAAACAAAACATTGGGGCTTTGTAAAATGAATGCTGATGTTTATGGAAGATGACAATAGCAATCATATTCCATATAGCCTAAAAGCGTGTGTTATTTAAAACAGATACACACTGTTTGTATAACTGGAATGCTTGATCTATTCTTCAACCTGTAAACAGCCAATTACTTTGATGTAGTTCAGGAGAATTGATGAAATTCAGCAGGTCTAATCTTCACAGAACATAGGGCTGCGGCGTATCGTGTCATAAACCAGACATGGAAAAAAAATGGAAATATAAAAGTGAAGCATTCTAAATAACTCTCGAAGGGAAATTACACGTGGAAAGGTTAAATTAACTATGGCTGAACAAGATCAGCATTTTCTCACATTCAAAAGCACATTTCCAGGGGAAGTGTAAACAGAAGGATTTCGCCATTGGTTATGTAACCAAGAGCCATGGTCAAAAAAATGTTTGTGAAACTACAGTGTAAAAAATGCTGGGCTCCACACAAATCCTTCATGTTGTCCCAACAAAAATTGATTAAGCTAACTTAATTGTTTTTACAAATGTAGGTGGATTGAACATAAAACAATTAAGTTGTCCCAAAAAACCCCACGTAATAATTCAGTTGTTTCAGCTCATTTTAAATAAGTAGTTTGAACAAGCCACAAAAAAAGCCAATTTCTTTGAGTGTAGTTATAACCCAGAATATTGTGGTAAAAGAAATACGTTCAAATAATATTTTTAAACTTGACCCATTCCTGAGCATCCTACTCTTTAACAGTTTAAATATCTTTGAATGCATGAAATAGTACAAGACCACCCCTTTTAAATGTTTGTCAGAATAGCAAACATACGCCACATGCTACCTCAGAAGTATTTGACTGTAGTAGAGAAGAGTCAGGATGGGTCACACTTATGGTTATTTACAGTAAGGAAGGGTGTTATAAATGTTAAACTGTGTCAGCACACTTAACCATTTTCTGAGAAGTTCATTCTGTAAGTAAATGCCAGTTAAAGCTCCACCAAATGCAATTTAAAAATAACTTTAGTGAATCTGAACTTAAGTGATCCACAAACTAGGAATACAACGAAGGGTTACTTCCTAATAATGACACTGTAACACGAGAATTGCTGAAATGTACAAAAGCGTTCAATGCAGTACAGGCAAAAGTGTATTCAATAACATTTCCCCCAAAACAACCTTTAAGATGCATGTCAGGGTTCAACACTAAGGATTTTATCTACTGGCCCGATCTGGCCAGTGGTTGAGATTTTTACTTGCCCTGCCAAAATTTTCACTGGCCCCACCAAAAAAGAAGAAGTTAATAGCTATTTCTTAGCCACATATTTTAAATAATGTGTCAAAAATAACATCTGTGAATCTAGAATTTAAATACTTTCAAGAGTTCCCACTTAGATATTGCTTGATAATAATAGCAGGTTTGGCATGCTGTCCCGGGAGAGAACCCTGAGCTCGGTGATAATTAAGCCCAGGGCTCCCGCCTGGTCAGTGGGTATGTGAGGGGGTACGAGATCAGGTAGTTCTCGAGAGCTCCCCCTTGGTAAAGGAGGAAAGGTGGAGATGGGGTGGATGGGGGGATTCTTCAAAAAACGAAGATGAGGGAGTAATGCTTGTCTGGCTATTTATAGGGAATTTGGAATGATCCGATTGGCTTACTAATGATTACAGATGAGAGACCAGCTGAGATCAGTTTGTGAAACTTAACTTAAAATGTTAATAAACGTATTACATTTTTTTTAAAAAGTTTTATGCAAACAAAAAAAAACTGTATGGAAAATGTGCAGGTATTTTATTGCTTTTCTAAATTATTTAACAAAAGGTAGCTGATTTGCCAAACTGACGGCAAACTGTGCAAAACACAATTTATTTTCGTTGTGTTGTATCCACGTAAATGTCTGCTTCCAAGACGTTAGAAACAGACGTTTCCTTTTAACCTCATAATTTGATGTTGACGCTATGTTGCACTGATTGTTACCAGGTTACAGAAAAAAATAACGTGCTCACAACATCTAATTAGATAAGAGGAACCGAAAAGCAATATGGAATTTACAACATCACAGAGAAGGTAGCAATTAAAGGCTTAAAAGCACAAACTGTTTCTCACTTCTAAGACTGTATTTGCATGCAATTGACAAATAGTTGCATTAATTAAAAATCTAAATTTAGTAACAAGACAGCACGGGCCATTAACAATCCTGTCTACTGTCCCAAGCGTCCTTATTGTTGAGCCCTGCATGTAGATTTACTGTAAATTAGACTATTAGCTACTGTTAAATACACAGTTTGCTTGTCATGAAACAGGAATATCTGACTGCAGAAAGCTGCAGCTGACCATCCATTGTCACATATGTCAACTAGATGTTTAGCATATTTATCTTATCAGTATCTGTCAGTTGCACTTTAAAACCACACAGTCATTCAGACAAGCCACCAAAAGTGCTTTGATGATTTAAAAATATAAACGCAGGTGATAAATGCAACATTACTGTCTAATCAGCTTTTTACTTAATTTATATGAACATGCTTAAATACTGCATGTTTTTTGTATCCATAGATGTCTGAAGAAGTATAAAATAGTAGTACAGAGTAAGCTTTTCTTCAAGCGGGATTACGCTTTAACTCACATGCCACATAAAGCAAACTAAGTGTTAATGTTTTGTGACACCTCAGTCATCTCTGGTGTATTCTTGATTGCATGATAAAGTTCAGGAACTGTCACAAGTTAAGTGTCTTGTTTGTTTTTAATCTGTTTTCTGTGTGGCTTACTGTACATAGTTATGTTTCATGAGAAAAAAAAATGGTATTTGCATTTGAGTGACTGAATTGGGTTATGTGATTTATTGGTTAAGTACCTAATGTGTAATTCAGTTCTTAAGAAGATTTTTTTTTTTCTAAGCAGTATATTGTGGTTGGTGAAACTGCCTCTGCAAAACACTGCAAACTTGCATTTACGGTCTAAATTGCCCACTGCTCATGTGAAACTTCAGATGTTGCATCTTATCGTACCTTGATCTTGCATATGATAATAGCTACAAAGGGGTGAGATTGCTGTACTTTACAGGAAGAGAGCATTTTAATTAGGTACCATTTGTGTTCACACTTACTCTTTTTTTTCCAGTAAAACTCTTTTCTAGGTGAACACACACTGTGCATATACTGTCATGCTAAATTGCTAAATCACTATTTATTTTTACAAAGAGGAATCATAATTTAGTTTAGTTCAGCTTTGTTAATCAAAAACATGAACACTTGTTTTTAACTTCTTTATAATTTCGTTCAAGACAAAAACATTACATTTTTAAAGTGATATTTAAAAGGGGCAGTTCACTCAAAAATGAAACTCCTGTTATCGTCTGCTCACCCTCATGTTGTTTCGAATTGCATCATATTTTTTGTCAGCAACATTATTTGGCTGATGAAAACCAGACTAAATAAAAATCTGTTTTGTTTTGAATGTTAAAAGCTATAACAACAAAAATGTACTGACATTTGGCATTAATCAATAATGACAAAACAAAAATGTTTGGGGAAGGACAGTTTGTTAAGAGCACCTTCTGTCAGAATGAATCTCAGTAATGTAGCAGGACATAAGCAATTTTTTGCTACAAGTCTCATTAAATGTCCAAATATCTTAATGTGTAGGAGAAGAAAAGCTAAGAGCTGGTATATATATATATGTATGTATGTGTATATATATATATATATATATATATATATATATATATATATAT
>CAIGQV010019270.1:2614084-2650647 GCA_903798115.1 Danio jaintianensis
GTAAGCAGACTCGTCACCGTCCTGAATGAGGCCGATAAGTGTGGTATTTTTCTTAAATGATCGTAGCATATCACTCCAGTTTTTACATTGTCTTCCAGTAATATTTAGGATTGATTTCTGTTATTTATTTATAATAATAATTGTATAATAATATTAATAATAATAAATATAAATAAATGGTTATATTTATTGAAAAATAAATATAACAATATTAGGGGGGGTTCGCCCAGGGTGCCATTTAAGCTAGAACCCCCACTGCATAAATGCACAGTGCAATTCATCATTGGTAATGGAACGCATATGGATTTGTTGTGGATGCAAACATTGTATTTTAGAATTTACAATGCAAACACCTCTGTTAAAAGTTTAGAGAATATTATAGTTAGTTTTTTTATGAGGCACTGAGGGCACATAAAGACACTAAAACAACAACAATACTCTGTATACAGTATATCTCTGTTTGGGGTTTTGTGGGGACATGAGTCTCTCTCTAGTGTATTGTGTCTGTGGCATTTCTCTGTGGTTGCATTGTTCCATCCCAATCACTGAAAAGACACAGGTGTTAGTCATATGCCAATTGACCTACTTACGGGCTGCCGTTCTCCCAACCCACCTTCCCAACTTTTAAATATAGCTATTGACATTGGAATGGCTATTGAACCTCATATAGATGATAGAATGCAATATTTATTTATGTTCTGACATTATGGGGAACTATCACCCAGCACAATTCAGCACCAGCCATGACACAAGTGTTTTTGCTAGTTTCCTGTGCCATGTTGTTTATACATTTAGCAAATGCGTTTGCCCTTATTTGTGTACCCATGAGCATGCTGGTCTGAAAAGGAGATGTGTAAAGACGCATTGTTGGGACGTTGTTATTTTAAGGCAACTAAAATAGACCGCTCCATTGACCAACTAGAAGCTGGTCTAAAGTCAGTGTTACAGTTTTTTAATTTTTTTATTTAAAGAGCGTATCACACGAACATATTTAAATATGAAAAATTAAAAGTTAAAAGATTATTATTGTCTACATAAATATAAAAAATGCTTATGGTTTTGGTGGAATCCAGCTTGTTCAGTAGATGATCTGCTAGCTTGCTTTAATTTCGTGCATGAGCAGATTAATTTCCTCGCTAGTGAAGCATTCAGTTTTGCTACTTATAAAGTCCGGCATGTTAATAGTGAGTCAGCCATGGCGTGACTGCAACTAGCTAGGAAAGGGAATGGGAGATGAGACTCTGATTGGTTTATTGCATGTTACACCCAAAATTGAGAACAACACTTTTCAGATCCTGCACCAGACGTGCCAACTGTTTTTCCAATTCGTAAAATAGCTAAAGTAGATTTAGATATGCCCTAAGAGCACCTTCGCCATGCGCTTTAGACCATTCGCTTAGATCGTTAAAATAGAGCCCTATGTTTTGGGGTATTTTGCCTTAGAGAGGACAGTGAGCTACACTGAAAGAAATACGTTTTTGGTGTAGTAAAATGTAATTAAATTACTCTCATAATTTTTTTATTCTAATATTGTCAAGGATAGTAAAAAACGTATTGCCAAGAAAGGCAGTGAAAGCCCAGGCAGCAGCTGAAATCTCTCAGTAGTTAGTCAGCAACACTCTGCCCTTTGTCATTGTAAATAAATATTAGCTGCTTCACTAAACTTTTTTTATATAAAGTATTAAATACATTTCAGTAGTTCAGTACTTTCTCCTTGTGTCATTCCATTGTTATTACACATAACAAATTTTTCAAAGTAGACTAGTAATTTAGTTTCTTGAAGAGTTGCAGCGAAACTACACAGACAAAGCAGCTGTGTTTCAGTTCCCTTTTTCTACAGTAACATGAGTGAGTAAATAAAGTGCAGCATGTGATTGATGTTAGAAAGATCACAATTAATCACACAAAATATCATTGCTCTTGCTGACTGACACACACTTGAAGCATGCACACAGACGTTCTCACGGTCACCATGCAATCCGAATTCAGTTCTTTTTAGCGGCTCACTTAATTACATTTTTTAATTCCTCTATTATTATTATTTTTATTTATCTGAAAACTTCTCTTAAGTTGTACATTTTTATTGAATTTACTTTCAAATTCAATTTTACTTTCCCATATTTTTAATTTTTTTGCTACTGCATTTAATAACAAAGATAATGGATAACAATATTATATTTGTTTTACTGGTTTAAAAAAAATAAGGATAAAGAATAACAAACAATGTTTATTAATATACTTTATTTATATACTGTAAAAATAATATAATATTTTATTTGTAAAATTTCATTTTTGTCATTTATTGATTTTATTTTTGTTATAACTAGTTCCCATAAGTTACTTTTTTTTTTTTAGAAATAGTTTTTGTTTATTCTTAAAATAAATTTTGTTTGTTCTTGTAATAAATAAAAAGCAAATTATATCTGTCTGCTAATTTTTGTGTTTTGTGATCTGCTGAACCTTACATAGTCATACAGAATACTGTAATCTTAATGATTCTCTCGACATTGTTAGTCAGCTACACAATACTCTAAGTCTCCGACCCTAATTAGAGCGTATGTGGATGGATCATCCTGTGACGCACTGCAGACAGTGGGGGTGTGAGTGAAGCTCTGGCTAAATCCATGCAGGCAATAGATTAGGAGCTGGTTTAAGACAGGTAGCAAAGACTGCTTGAGAATCGACCAATTCATTTCACAAAAATATATGCTCAGCCAACCTTATTGTATTGTCTGCATTTCCCCCAGGATTCTTTTATATTTTAATGTTAAATGCATGATTATTGAGAGTTCAATATAATACTTATATTAATTTTCTCACTTGCTGGAGTATTTTGGTTAAAATGATTATTCAGGTTTAAACAGCACAAGTGGGTGAAATTAGCAGAGTTTTACTGGATTTAAGCATAAGAAATGATTTTCCTTGATAATCGTGAGACTGATGTCATTCTTGTCAAGTTTTATTGCTGATTTGAAATGTGTTTTGCTAGCAGTCTTTCAGTATTTTTTCCATTAAATTAGATAAAATCTGTTAGGGGTACACAATATATTGTTGACCATACCAATATCGTCCGATAAATGCTATTTTTAATATTATTAAACAGCTGTTCACTTTGTTTTTGGTTTTTGCAGTCATGCAGAAAAAAATTAGCTAAATTATTTATCTGCCTATATTTTGGCTATCAGCCTCCAAATCTAAAGAATTATCTGTAATTTATGTCGGTCAAAAAACACATATTGGTGCATCTTTAAGATCTGTATAGCATGACTAAATAAAGTTGCCTTCCCATAGGTGCATAGATATATAAAACGCAACACTTGCCTTCATAAGGGTAGCGAAGGCAAGTGTTGGCGAAACACGTAGATGCTGTTTTATAGAATAGCCATGTTAATAAAGGTTTTAAATTTTTTTCACTTACTTTTCGAGTGCCTTGGACTTATGATTTCGTTGTTCATATTATTTAATAATTTAATAATTATTTATTACAAATCAGATTTCGGATTGGATTTGGTTGTTTATCTTTGAATCCCTTACCCAAAGACCACCGACACATTAACTACCCCTGAAGCACTTTTTGTTTGATTTTGTATTAAATAATAATTTTGTTTTCAAGAGTTCGCCCTTAGCTAATGATTGATTATAAAGCGTGTTTGGCATGCTGTCCCGGGAGAGAGCCCTGAGCTCATAAGATCCTCGAGCCCGGGGCTCCCTCCCGTTGCAGGGCGAGAGGGGAGTTTGAGTTCAGGTAGGTCTCGAGAACTCCCCTACTTGGTGAAAGTAGATTGGATGTAAAGATATGAATTGGATAGCTGGATAATTGATCGTCTATAGTGTTAATTTTGTTTGGTCAATTAACTTGTGTTACATGTTTTTTGGACTGTGGGAGGAAACCGGAGAGCCCGGGGAAAACCCACGCAACACGGGGAGAACATGCAAACTCCACACAGGAATGTCAACTTGGCAAGATGAAGGCTTGGGCGAGTGACACTCTTGCTGTGAGGCAACAGTGCTAGCCACTGAGCTTCCGTGCTGCCCTTGAGAAGGGGGAGAAGTAGGGGTGGAAGGGGGGATTCTTCAAGACGAATGTGACTGAATAATATGCTCTGGTTATTTATAGCGATTTAGGAATCCTCTGATTGGTGGAACGTGCATTAGCTAATGTGGACCAGCTGTTATCAATCATGATCACGCGCTCCTCTCGAAATTAGTTTACGAATAAACTTCACAAATTGGACTCACTAACTTAGATTATACTGATTTAAAAAAACACAAGCCAATACAATAATCACATTTGTGACATATGTCATATGTTGCAGAAGTGTATTTTTGGCAATATACAAAAAATACATGGTATGGGTCAAAATATTTGATTGTTCTTTTATGTCAAAGTCATTAAAATATTAAGTAAAGAAGATCATGTTCCAAAAAGACATTTTGTAGATTTACTACTGTAAATATGTCAGGTGATTTTCTCAGTATTTAAATTTTTTCCAAAACTTTAGATTGTAAGTGTTCAAATAGTTTTCTCGGCCAAATATAGTTCTATCCAAATAATCCCTACATCAATGGAGAGGCTTCAGTTTACTGGTGTTGCCATGACAGCACAGTAGCGCTGTTGAAGAAGCAGGAACAAGTATAAATGTCATGTCAGTGAGTTATTCGAGTGGACTTTTTTTTTCCGGTGAGCATGTGCGGTTCATGCATAAGCAGATAAAATAGAGTGGAATATTAAGTTATTTTGAACTCTGACCAGACCACGGTGCTCTTGCGCTTAAGAGTTGATGCAGCAAAACTATCCGGCCTTTGCATAGTGCAATGAAATGAATGGTTATATAGTACAGTGCTTTTCGTGTCTGGCACACAGTGTCTACAGCTAGAGAGAAAGTGAAACTAGTGTACGAGGCACAGCATAACCCTATTTTCAGTTCATGTTTTCTGCCATTTTTCTCTTTCGAAAAAAGGCATTGAGGTGGCCAAAAATTTGGTGCATCCCTACTTAAAATTTGATCATTTGACAGGGCATGAGTTGTTCAGGTTATAAAGGCTGCATTTACACTGCATGGTTCAAGTGACTCAATTCCGATTTTTTCCCCGATTTTTCAGATCCGATTCGGCCCATGTACGTGTAAGCAGGAAAAAATCACATGGATTCCGATTTACTCAAATCAGATTCAGGCCTTGTTCATATGTGGAAATTTATCCGATATGAATTGGATCCGTGCCCTCATGTCTGCAGTGTAAGCAGGTAGATCGGATTTTCACCTGTCAATGCGAGCCCCGCATCATTAAAATCCGTAGCGAATGCATCAACTCTGACGCTTTCATTTCGGAACAGACTTCAGCAGAGTCCCAAACCTTAAATCTCATATACTGTCATGTAGCACAAGTATTTAAGCATGTTAGTGAGAGAGAGAGAGAGAGAGAGAGAGAGAAACATCCACCACGTAACCAATATAAACTAATTTAAAACTGTATAAACACCATAACGACCTGTTGCTTATATTACGTGCAAAAAATAACACCATGGACATTACATTAAGATGCCTACTAGTTTAAAAAGCCTAGATTAAAAGAAGATGGCCAAATAAGAACTCTTCTGTCATAAACTATAGTAAAACAACTTGTCAAAAAGAATAAAAACAATTAAACCCTGGAAACAGATTAAATACATTAATGGAGAAAAGAGCGCTCTTTTTACTCCACACAGAAATGCCAACTAACCCAGCCGAGGCTCGAACCAGCGACCTTTTTGCTGTGAGGCGACAATGCTACCCACTGCGCCACCGCGCCGCCCAATCGGATACCAGTCACTTTTAAAAGATGATGTAAGCGGGCCATCAAAAAAATCTGATACAGTCACAAAATCGGAATTGACCATCAAGATCTGCAGTGTAAATGCAGCCAAAGTGACATGCGGCACAACTCCCTAAAAACATAGATGTTTATAATTTAAATGACTTTATCATAGTATTTGTTAAACATTGTGAAACTAAAATAAATAGACTGTACGTGTAAGAGCTAAGCACTTTGTTAGTTTTTTCCCAGTTTTTGTGAACACTATTATATGTAGCTCAGTATTGGAGAACAGCTAACCACAGCAACAGTTTAATATAACATTTTCAATAGTTTCACAAAAGCTCAGCAGATTTTAGAATGGAAAGAAGAAAAAAATCCAACAAGCAGAGGTGTGACAAAATACAACCTCAAGTCTAAAAAAGCCTTAGGGCCCTATCATACACCTGGCCCAATAAGGCGCAAGACGTATGGCGCCATTTGTTGCTATTTTCAGACCAGCGCAACCCTAATTTTCACATTTTGCGCCATGTTGTTTAAATAGCATATCCATTTGCGCCACTTTGTGGACTCATGGGTGTTCCGGTCTAGAAAGGAGATGTGTTAAGGCGCATTGTTGGCGCGTTACTATTTTGAGGAACTGAAATAGACTGCGCCATTGACCAACTAAGGGTGCTTTCACACTAGCACTTTTGGTCCGCACTCGGGTTGGTTTGACGTCAAAGTACGGTACGTTTAGCTAGTGTGAATGTGTCTTCTGAACTCGGGTGTGCACCCACGAACTGTACCCGAGTCCGCAAGAAAGGTGGTTTGGGGTACGGTTCACGCGAACTCTGGTCCGGTTCACTTCTAGTATGAATGCAATCGTATCAAATAACGGAAGTGAACTGCCAACAGTTGTGCGTATGTCCATTTTGGCGCTTTGCTTTCGTGTCTGTCACCTAGCAACAGCCGTACACAAAACAGCAGCTTGATGACGCAAGCGTGCCGGGGTTCAGAAGGAAAAAAGCCGAGAAGGTGGCAAGGGGGGACAATCGAACTTGAGTACGGTCCAGGCAATTGAACCAAGTGTAAAAGCACCCTAAAACCTGGTCTAAAGTCCAGCACACAACATGTTAGTTATGCGCCTATGTGGTCCAAACACTTACACATTGCTTAATACACACAGGATGTACAGCAATACACAAATATCTTTACATATGAAAAAAATAAAGGATTAAAATGTTACAAAAAATATTGTTTTCTACATAAATAAAAAAAAAAACACTGCCTCCATGCCTTCTTCATCTCAGGGGGCTTTTTTCAGTTTATTCATGACAGTTTGCATTTGTATAATGTTATTATTATTATTAGTATTATTTATTATATGCATATTTATATTTGTTTTAATAAAAACAAGTTTAGATTTGTCCACCTTTCGAGTTTTGGAGACGTATGCATCACCATATGCTGGATAAGAATAGGATGTGTGTTGGGATATAACTTTTTTGACCACACTTCATTATTATTGTTCATTTATTAATTTGCTGGAAATCAGAAATGAATTTAGAAATAGTTTTAAAACAAATCTTTACGATTAACAAACTAAATTAAATATGTAGGCTAATGGATGTCTTCAGTGGAGTGCGTACAAACAGTTTCCTTACTCCACGAAAGTAAAGGAGTAAAAGTAAAGTAAAGAGAAAGTAAAGAGGCCGAATGGAGTAGGCTCATTCTTTATTCTCAAGCAGATGGTCTGTTTAACTGTTTTCTCGCTAGTGAAGCATTCAGTTTTTCCACTTAAAAATGGGAGATGAGACTCTGATTGGTTTAATGCACATTATGCTCAAAACACACCCATAACTCATTAAGAGAATAAGCACAACCCTGTTAGACCATGCGCCGGGGCACAAACGGTATTTTTCCATCCTTAAAATAGCAAAAGTGGATTCGGACACGCCCTTAATGCATTTGCGCCATGTGCTTTAGACTTTGCGCCTGGATCGTTAAAATAGAGCCCTCAATGTTTTATAAAGGAAGAATTAATTCTGAATTGCTGAAACATAAAAATACATTTTCATTAACTTAACTACATGTACATCTGTAGATCTGTAACACATTTGCCACTTTAAGTGCTTCATTGTCTTGACTTCAAACTGTAAGGTGTTGACAGATGATGGCAGAATTAAAATTTATAGGTGAACTATCCCTTTAAAGTATGAGAGACCTTTTAGGCAGCTTCTTTAAAACTAGTCTATACTATGCATTCAAGTTTTAGCCATGAACAGCTGGAATATGTGATTTTCTTCCTTCTTTATTTCCTTCATAAAACTTCACCGCTTTTGAACTGGCTCAGTTTGTCTTGAGATTCTGTAGACATAACATTATACATTTTCAGCTCCATTACAAATCCTGCTGGCTTGTTCTTATTTTCTCTCTTTTAGACTGAATAGCACCTTTCTTCATCTATTCTCTCACCTTCTTTCTTTCCATCACCTTTTTCTATTCTCTGTGGAGAGTGAGTAATTGGCCCCAGAATCCCAGTGTGTGTCTGTACCAGAGGGTCTGAGTTTTCCGTCTCCCTGGAGACCTGACTGTGTTTGTTCCAGCAGCCAAGGAACTTAAAGATCGCCTGCTCTATCTTTCCATCTGTGGGTGTTTGGATAGAGAAGGCATGGCATTGTGGAGTAGACTGAGGGCGTGAGGAGTGAGGCGTGTCCTGTTGTGTTGTATTGTGAAATACCCTAGCAGTTTTTATATCATATCATATAATTTTTGTAAATAATTTACTTTTAGGTTAAATGTTGTAGCATTTATTTCAATTGCAATGAGACTAGACACGGGCCAGTATAAGATTCTGACAGTATGATAACCTTGGAAAAAACTATCACGTTTTCATGGTATCACAGTATTGTGATTACTGCTCTAAAATAAATGTCAGGGTAAAAAACAGCAACTTTTTCTTCATTGAACACAATATGTTTTATTTTAAGAGACAATTAAAATATTTTGGAGCAGTAAACATGTCAGGCTAAATAATTCAAATAAGTAATTGACTTCTACTATCTTCATTAGTTTCAAAAACACAGATTTCTTTACAACCCAACCCAACCCCGCCCCTAAACCCAACCGTCATTGGGGGATGAGCATACGAATTCATACGAATTAGCCACTAAATCAAAAAGTTACGAATTGCCGTGAGATCGTGTTGGCTGACCAGTAGCTTTTGATGTGGAGTGTCCTTTTCTGCTCGAGATAATGTTGCCATAAAAAACTAAGTAAAATAGTCGTAAAAAACACTTACATATACAGCAGGAACGGTATTACCGCGGTTTGGAAAAGTCAAGGTTTTTAAAAACCGCCAACATTTTCTGCTATATCGTTCCTAAGGTATGAGTAAGATTATTTATATACGTTTTTTTTCTTTCATTTTTTAGGACAACAGTATCTCCAGCAGAAAAGATCTCCATAGATGCCATTTTAAATTGTAAAGAAATCTGTATTCTTTAAACAAATTAAGACAGCAGAAGTCAATGATTCCTCTGAATTATTTAGCCTGACATGTTTACTGTTTCAAAATATTTTAAATGTTTCTCAAATTAAAATATATTGTGTTCAAAGGGGAAAAAAGTTTTAGTTTTTTACCCAGACATTTAACAAGAACGTATTTTAGAGCAGTAATCACAATACTGTGATACCGTGAAACGGTGATATTTTTATTCAAGGTCATCGTACCGTCAGAATCTTATACCGGCCCATGCCTAAACGATATAACAGTATATACAGTTTTTAAAACCTTGACTTTTCCAAATCGCAGTATACCTTGAAACCGGTTATCGTCCCATGCCTAAATGGCTACGCTCACACTGCAGGCAAATGTGGCCCAAATCGGATTTTTTTTGCTCACATGTGACTCAGATCTGTTTTGGTCATGACCATGTGAGCAACCCAAACCACATGGAATCTGATCTTTTCAATTCAATTTGTGCCACTTTCATATGTAGTATTAAATCAGATACAGATCTGATGTTTTGCAATCCGACCACAGTGTGAATGGTTATGTAGGACTTCATGTGACTTTGACATCATTTTTGATCGACACACGTCATTATTCTTTACTGGTTCATGCTGCAAACATCCTCTACTCCTCAGTGGCGTAGCAGAATAGCACACAGGGCAAATACTTTACCCCAAAAATGGAAGGTTGTTTATTTTGAATATTGTTCGAATGACAACTGGCGATCATTAACCAAACAATAACCATTAGCCTGTAACCACCCCTGTAACCAATTGTTCAGTTAGATTTGAAATACCACTGTAGTAAAATAGTAAATAAAAAGAATAAAATACAAAGGCCTACATGAAATAGCTATATTTCACTTAAATAATGAATACATTAACAAAAAAAAATATAAAAGGAAAACTGCATAACAAGTCTTGCAACAGGTTAAAGCTTTTTTTTTTGTTAAGGACAAAATTCTTCAATGTGCAGGTATAGGCAAAGTTTCAGTTTCACTTTGATAAGTACTATGTTCGTTCATTCATTCATTTTCCTTCGGCTTAGTCCCTTTAATTATCAGGGGTCGTGACAGTCGAATGAACCGCCAACTTATCCAGCATATGTTTTACACGGCGGATGCCCTTACAGCTGCAACCCAGTACTGGAAAACATCCATACACACTCATTCACACACATACACTACGGCCAATTAAGTTTTATTCCAGAGCACCCAGAAGAAACCCACACGAACACAGGGAGAACATGCAAACTCCATACAGAAATGCCAACTGACCCAGCCAGGACTCGAACCAGCGACCTT
Source organism: Danio jaintianensis (assembly GCA_903798115.1). Classification (NCBI taxonomy): domain Eukaryota; kingdom Metazoa; phylum Chordata; class Actinopteri; order Cypriniformes; family Danionidae; genus Danio; species Danio jaintianensis. The sequence goes on from CAIGQV010019270.1 coordinate 2,624,677, forward strand.
CTTGCTGTGAGGCGACAGTGCTAACTATTGAGCCACCATGTTGCCTACAGCCTATGTTGTTTATAACAAATTAAAATGAATTAACTGTAGGCTAGGTTATCAGACTCTGCAAACAATATAATTTTCAACAGCAATGAACCAGGTGTGAGCCCTGCCTTCACAGTTCATGGCTGCTCATTAACCCTTGATGAATTCACTACACACCGGTGCTCAGAGAGACGCACACCGCACTTGTCATAAATGACATATCAGTGTTTTCGATCACAAAAAACTTATTTTAAGTTTCAAACACTAAAATATACATTAGAATTAGCAAAACATCCATTTACAGTTTATAAAAAACACAGTGGTTGTCCGTGAAAACTACAATAATTATATTAAATATAATCTGACAACGTGCTTTATTCACTCCATACACTATACACATTTATGTGCTGTGCGTAGTTGTACATTTGCGCATGTGGGTCAGTTTAGGACCACAATCTATAACATTATTGGCTACATTTATAACAACAATGTGAACAATTATCAAAAAAATCAGATGTGAGAAAAAAATCAGATTTGAGCACCAAGCCTCACAGTGTGAACATAACCAATAAGACAGAAACAGAAATATCTTGCATATTGAAAAATAGGTAGGGGTGACACAATACCAATTTGTCAGGTATTATGTCCGATTCCATTAACCAATAATGTCCGATACCCTTAACTTGAGTATCTGCCAATACCTATACAATATCATCTTTAAAAAACAAACAAAAAAAAACATCAACCTTCAATCTACCCCCTTCATACAGTAAGTAAACCATAATTTAAATAAGCAGTTAACAAAATATATGAACAAAATAATGAAACTATAAAAATATAACTTGACAAAAATAATTGGATCTCTATTTTAAAATGTACAGTATAGAACACAGTACAGTGTAAACAGGGTCTATTTTCATATTCAAAAGGTGCTATATGCAAACTAATTTATTTGGTTCAAGTTTTTCCTTAAAAGGAAAAGAGATAGCAGAAGTCGTCACAAAAAAAGTCACTAAAACCACTGAGTCATGTTTTTGCAGTTCTTCTGTGACTTCTAGTAAGTGTGTTCACTTTAACAAAAGGGGCATAAATTGGACTTAGTTTAGTTTTTTTTTGTCGCTTTTTTTAATTTAAAGTTTTAGTTTTTTAGTTTAAAATAGCTCCACAACCTTGATATAACTACTAAAAAGTCTCAACTCTCTCACTCAGTCTGGCTGTGGTTCACGTGAGCAGTATGCGTTTAAATTTAAATGACTTTTCAACTTGGTTTATGGTTTAACAAATAAATGAATGCTTAGGTCTCTCTAATCTCTCTAAACTATATTCTGATTATAAACTAAAGTATTACACTATCAGTGAAAAAGAACATCATGACAACTTTTCACAGGAAATTTTCAGCTGGCTTAATGCAACAACTACCAAGACCAAAATTTTACTTTGTTAAAATATAACCCATAAACTAGAAATTTGAACACTGACTTTTTCAAAATATGCATCTATTTCATTCTAACAGTCTATTAAATTCTACATAGACTATATTACAATTTTTTTTTTTTTTTTATGGTATTGACTTTACAAAATTTGACAACAGACATTCAAATCTTCTATTGAGATTTTAGAATTAAGCTTTTAATGTCTGTTGTAATATGATGTGACAGCAATTCAATTTGGTACAGTCTCATATGAACAGTCAGAACGGCTGCTATCCTTCTGGTAGTTTCAGTGGTAAAATTGTCCATGCATAAGATCAATTCAGAGATTTTATTCAAGATTTTTTTTTTATATACAGGAAGCTAAATGCACAGAGTGTTTTTCAGCTACCAATAAAGTTCTGGTGAAAGGTTGATGTGACTATTTTCAATTCCATAAGGTTTCTTTTACAGCATGGATAATATAATTTTATTAAAATATAGTCAGTTAAATAGACTACAGACTTCATTTAGTTGTTCTAGAATAAAACAAGATAAAAGTCCATTTAAACGCAAGTGCCGTCAGAAGCAGCAGGCGCAGAAACTCCATTGAAAATCCTCTGGTAAAATACATTTCCATATTTTAAAGGCATGGTGCAGAACAATAAAATTTAGTGGAGTGCTTCTTGTCCGGTCTGAGAAACACTTTATACAGTATATCTCAATCAGGCAGTGAAGATCATTGATTTTAAAGAAACCAGATCTTAAATGCTGTCATTTTATAATGGCATGTCAGTTCACTGCAAGCGCTTGAGCTGGCTTATTGAAAATCCCTGTGCGTGTTCCCCATTAGGCCTACTGGAACATTTTTGTGTAAGAGTGGGATCTGAGGGAGAATATGGTTTACCAGAGCAGAACATTAGCAGAGAGTTTGCTTGCATGAGCCATGAGTGACTGACATGAGTGACTTGGGTTGCTCTTACTGTGTTTAGGCGTTGTGAACCGGTTGGTCTGTGCGGATTATCGGATTATACATCCCCAACTCCTATGACATATTCAGTAATTTTGGCCAGTATCGAACTAATACTGATATTGAGTACCAGCACACCCCTAAACAGAGGTCTGTCTAAGTGTTGACAGATTTCAAAAGCTTCCAATTAAATTCTGATTGTAGTTACTCTTATTTCTATTTCTACAAATTGCAGTAAATTGATTCTCAATACAATAAATAAGGCATCACTTGGGGTCTGTCGGTAGCCGTGACTACCTGCCTGATTTTTGTCAGAAAGACAAAGAAGAAAGACAAAATTTGATGGAGGTGGCCACCTTGTAATTCTCTATACAGGAAAAACATAATATATAAGTATAATAAGTTTGCATAATAATAAATAATAAAGGATATAAGTTTGCACCCCCCCAAATAAGTAAAATTGAGTTAATCAGTTACGTCACATTTTTTAAAGTCGTGCAATTTCCAATTTTAAGTAAACATAACAGATACATCAAATTTTGAGTTTGTTGTATTCATGCAAGGTAATGTTTCCTAACTTCAAATATTTAAGTTACCCTGAATGAAATGAGAAATTTTTCTAATCTGTAAATCCTATAATGGTATCAAAATGCACCTGTTCTTTCTAACAAAAACACATACTTAATACCGTTTATTTCTGAACAAGGAATGTCCAACAGGTCACAGGGTCAGTAATAATATAACAAGCATGCAATGCATTATATAGTAAAATGCTGCTCTTTGAAGTTATTTCTTTATTGCCTACTACTGTGTTGGTCTTTTTCTTTACAGTATGTTGTACAAGCAAACAGGTGAGCTTGTACATAGGCATGGGATGATAACCGGTTTCAAGGTTTACCATGGTTTGGAAAAATCAAGGTTTTAAAACCGCTAAAATTTTCTGTTATACCGTTCCTAAGGTATATGTAAGGTTTTTTTATGTGTTTTTTTAATGTGTTGTAAAGAAATCTGTGTTATTGAAACTAATGAAGACAGCAGAAGTCTATGATTTATTTGAATTATTTAGCCTGACATTTTTACTGTTCCAAAATAGTATAAATGTTTCCTAAAAAAAAAAAATATATATATATATATATAATATATATATTGTGTTCAATAGGGGGGAAAATGTCAAAAATAACTTATTTTAGAGCAGTAATCACAATACCGTGATACAGTGAAACTATTTTCTAGGTATTTTCCCATACCTCATAATGTATTCTCATGTATTACTGGCTTCGTTAATTAAGCTTCATTAAGAGGTTTCATAATAATAGTTTTCTATTCGAAAAATTTTAATGTAACTTAAATACACTGCGTTCTGCGTTTTTTGTGCGCATCTGCTTGCCTGAATATTTTTCATAAACTGTGTTTTCATAAACACCATATTCATCTTTTAATATGACCTGTACTGATGCATGGAGCCACATTAACTGAATACTTTTTTGTGTCAGGAAAATCTAACTAGGAATTTAGCATATTTTGAACATTCACTATTTATCAAGAAAACTATTTATACTGAATTTGACCTATTAATATCTTAATGCTTTAGGCCACATTACTGTAAGTGTCTTAATCTGGTGGTTTTCTGTGGGGAAAAACCCTGTAATGACAGACCATGTGTTGTGTTCATATTCTGCTGTTCTGCGTAGCCACAGACTTGTGGTTCTTTTTTTTCCCTCACCTACATACAACTTCCAGGGCTTTACTGCAGTATTACCCCGTTGACAAAGTGAGCGATTTGTGTCAATAGCAAGTGACATCCTGTAGTGGAAAGTGCAGGTGGTGGTTGTACTGTAAGTGATGTCACATGCAGAGGCACAAAAGCACATTTATTAGACAGGCAGCAACTGTTTGGATACCTTGATATGATATTGATCTGGCTTACTGCAATGTTCAACAATTTTCTCACAATCGTCCCAAGCTAATGCATACAGTAACACTGTAAAATAACATTGCTGTAAAATAGCATTATAATAATAAATAATAGATTTACAATCTTTACAAATAAATTGATCTGTTTGAGTATTGCATTACATTACTTTTGACCATTTTATTAAAGTGGAATAAAATCATGTTATTTAAGCAATAAAATTGCAATAAAAATGTAATTCATCACATAATGCAAGAACATGACGTATGCCTCTTTCTTTGACATTTGAATGCTTCAAATTACTGTAAGTGACCTTCTAAAAGATACAACACACCTTCAGATTTAGATTTTAGTTTTTGCTTACAGTAAGGTAGGCAGGTAGTACAATTCACCATTTTACATGTTTTTGTTACTCACTGTACTTTACAAACACACATATATACACTGTGACCAGTATAATTCAATATGAAAATCAAAAACAAACACTCACTTTTCATTACTCATTTCATGTACTCATTTGTCCCTTACTGCTTGATCTCAGAGATTGAACTGACAGTTTGGAAATTAATGTATGCTATCATGAAAAATGTATTCATTTCTTATAGAATATGGACACACGGTCTCATTAATGATTGTAGAAAATGAATGCATCGATTACTGGTCAGTATATGATAGATGTGAATGTTAATCTGAGGGTGTATTCATACCAGCAAATTGTGTTCGTTTACTTGCTTTGGTCAGGACCATGTTTTTTAAATTTTTTTATTTTTTATTTGCTGCACTTCGCTTTCACACTGCCCTTTTTGCAAGTGAACCATAACAAAAGCATGCGTGCCAGCCATTGTAGATGGCCAGCCAAATGTAGACTCATGCAGCTTAGTCCTTCAGCTGAGTCCCTGCCCTATCAGGGGTCGCCAAAGTGTAATGAACTGCCAATTTTTCTGGCAGACGTTTTACACAGTGGATGGCCTTCAACCCAACCACACCCAAACCCAGCCCAAACACCCATGTATTCTCCCGTTCACAAACAACGGACAATTTAGTTTACCCAACTCACTTATACTGCATGTTCCTGGACTGTGATGGAAACCGGAGCACCCAGAGGAAACTCACGCAAACACTGGGAACCATGCAAACTTTCCACATAAAGACCTCCTGGTCCAGACGGGACTTGAACCAGCGACCTTCTTGCTGTGACTATGCTAACGGCTTAGCCACCATGCCACCTGTATTATACACATTTCAGTTATAACAGTAGTCTAGTTACCTCAGACAAATGCAAGTCATCAAAACACTGCAACACCTTTTCTTTTATCCATAACTAAAGGTTTTATCAGAGTGGTGGTTCATTGGAGAGCGTGGCAGACGCCACGTTATCAATGGCAGACACCATGGGTGCACAACTCAAACTTTGGGATCCTGATAACTCAAAAACCACAGGAAGGTCTTACCAGGAACTTCTTACCTATAAGTCTTTAAGTAATCTCCATGCCTCCATGCAATCCAACTCGCTCTTTAAGATCTCAAAACTCAGGACTTTTGGTAGTACGATGAATCAAAGTCCACTAAAGGAGGTCAAGCGTTTTTATATCTGGCTCCTAAACTCTGTAATAGTCTTCCCGATAATGTCCAAGGCTAAAACACACTCTATTAGTTTAAAACTAGATTAAAGACTTTTCATTTTAGTGAAACATATACACAATGCATCACATAACTGTACGATGCGTGAGTGTGCTTCATGCAGGTGAGTGGGCTTCACAAACCACTTGCAGGATACACTCTTCCTCTCTTTATGCAGCAGGCACTTTGTTAGAAATACTTCTATGTTTGTTTGAATAGCGAAGCTTTTATTTTATTTCTTTTTTTATAATTATTTTTTTGGGGGGGTTTCACCTTTAATTGGAAAGGACAGTGGAGGTTACAGACATGAAAGTATTGGGAGCAGAGAGAGGGGAAGGGTTGGCAAAGGACCTCGAGCCGGGAATCGAACTCAGGTCGCCATGTGCACCATGGTTCTATATGTCTGCGCACTAAATCACTAGGCTATTGACGCAGACAGCTTTTATTTTATTTCTTTTTTTAAACTTTTGATAGTTCAACTAGATTTAAGACGTTTTTACATCTTTTTAGTAAAGCATATTGTGAAAAGCGCTATACAAATAAACTTGAATTTAATTTTTACAAATGTGTCGGATTGAGGTTGAATCATATTCACATCTTAAATGAACCGTACCAGAGTTCGTTTGGAAGCACATCGAAACCACCTCTTCAGCTGGGTCTCTGTCCATTTGTTTGGTGCAGATTGCTGTATTCACACCTGCCCAAAAGATCTGCACAAAAGGGGGAAACTAAAGGCTGATTTACACTTCTGCATCAAGCGCACGCGTATGCTCCGGCGCAGCCTTCGCGTGGTCGCATAGCCCTGACCGTGGCTGGCGCCGACGCTGACGTGCACCTCTCAAAAAATGTAACTACACGTCACAACGACACGTAGTGCAAGCTCTGTTATTGGTCGGATTGGTAGCTGTGACCAGTGTGGGCGGGACAGAGAGCCGCACGAACCCGTTGGAGCGTGTGTTTACAAGTGTCGAGTCTCGTGAAGTAGCTCTAGGTGTTAATTGTTTTCCTTATGATCAAAATTGTTGCACGTCCGCCAGTTCCCGCCTCTGAATGAGCGAATTTTAGCTACTTGTACATTAAGGTAGCGCTCAGAAAAAACAAAACACCCACGAAGAAACACGACACAGAGGAGCATAAAAACCTACTGCCAGCTAGCGTTTCGGAAGAGCAACACAAACAGCACGCAGAAGTATAAATGCACGACTACGCGCAAGGCAGGCGCCCTGGGTCACACCAATCACTCGACGCAGAAGTATAAATCAGCCTTAACTTCAGTTGATTCAATTGAACAAAATAAGACAGGTGTGAATACACCCTGAATGTGAATTTAAGTGGGGTCTTGATGGTGGACTACATGCAACACCATAAAGAAGTGTAATTTCTTCATAAGATCAGTTATTTTGGACATTATAAGGTAAACAAAAATTGTTTCAAAAACAAAAAAAAAGATGAATTGTTTACAGTAAGATTTTCATATAATGAGTTTTCATGTAATGGCTTTTTTTATTGTTTTATGATGGAGCATAGTCACAACAGGTCAGCTTGGAAAAGTGTTAGTGCCATCAGTGCGGTAGCATTTCTTTGACTGTTTATAGCTCTGCAAAAGACAGGGAAGTTTTACCCTCAGCAGTAAAAGGGTGGGGCTTTCTGCCAGTGAAATGGCCCTGTAACCAGAGATCAAGGGCAGATGCAGTGCCAGCAATGTTCATGCTTAGCAACGGCAAACAAACGCTGCTAATAGTTGAATGTCCCTGCAGATTCACCAATCGTCTGGGCCATTCACTCTTGCGTGAGGCTTCAATCATAAATTTACAGCTGCTTGGGTATAGGCTGTCTCTCTCTCTGTCTCTTCTTGGGTGTAAAAATAGGTTGCTATGCGAGCACCATGACTCCCCAGAGGCATGTGCCTGTTGTTACGCCCTGCTGATCTGCTGAGGGTGAGGGAACTTGTTTTCTCAATGGAGCAACGCACACCAAAACTCAAGGGGCAGGTGGTGAAATATAAAGATATGGACAATGCGTGAGAGATTTTAATCTGACAAAGCTTTTCAATTATTTACAAGACTCATATAAAATATACTGACAGATATTACTTGAAATTTATTTCAAAAAGGCAAAACAGTCCTCAGTGGGTTTATACAATATAAGGAACTTAACTTATTTTAAGCAGCCGGTTGTGTTTTGCATCAAACATCACTGAAGGAATGGCAGGTGGTGAAATATAAAGATATGGATAGTGCATGCAAAAGATTTAAATCTGACAAACCTTTTGAGTCATTTACAAAGATGTTTTTACTCACACTTTATTTTAAGGTGCAATTCTAACTATTAATAAACCATTAACTAAGACTTTGGGGACTTTGAGCTCAGTAAACTCCTAATTTGCTGCTTATTAATAGTTATTAAAGTAGTAGTTGGGTTTATATATTGGAATTAGAATGTAGAATAAGATCATGCAGAATATGTACTTTATAAGTGTTAATAAACAGCCAATATCTTAATTATAGCCAGGTAATAAGTCATTAGTTAATAGTTAATAGAGAATTGGTACTTAAAATAAAATGTTACCTTTTTTTTTAAATCACACCAACAGACATGACTTGAAATTTATTTTAAAAACACAACACAGCTATAGATTGTTTTTACAAGAGCCTTTTTACAATTTAGATTTTTTAAAATAACGCATGAATATATGTATTTATGTATGTATTCTGTAATCTTTCAACATAGGCTCATTCTGAAAACGTAGCCCTATAAACATTTCTGGAGATTGCGAATTATGTAGCCAAAAGTACGTATGGCTGCATTTCGTTTTTAAAACGAACGCTACGGGGTGGTATGACGCCGTTCCTTTTCGCGCTTACCAGCTGCCCGCTTACCTCAATATGGACTGCTTTCCCGCTGTTACCAGTTTGTCCAGTAGCTTGCCATGTATGTTGGCGGCCAAGAACGGTTCCAGAAAGCAGGTAAAACAAAAACAAAAGCCAAAAAATAAAATAAACAAGTAAATAACAGGGTAAGAATGTGGTAAAATATGAAAACGTGGTAAAAATCACGGGCTTTTCTTTTTCTAGATAGCTTTTTAAAACTGTCGGTTGGGTTAAGGGAAGTGGGTGGGTGGGTCAATCGGTGCTTTTGAAAACACTATTAGTTGGGTTTAGGGAAGGAGGAGGGTGGGTCAGTCGATCGCTCAGTCAGTTAGCCATTCAGTCAGTCAGTTAGTCGACAGCGGCCTCTGGTGGATTTACGCGAGAACAGCAGGTGCGAATGGCACTCGCGAGAGAAATTTGAGATCTGTAAAAGCGTACACAGCGGCCTCTGGTGGATTCGCGAAAACAAAAACTGCAAAAAACGTAGCACCTGGGATGTATTTGGCACTCTTCAGAAATGTATATAGCGGTACGTTTTCAGAATGAGCCTGGGTTGTAATCTTTGCATCAAATTACAAAAAACAAATGACCACTTGTGCGAGCCATTTGAAATGCAGAATGTATGTGCAGAACAGTAAATTTGACGTTGCTGTCTCCTGGCTACCGTTATCAGTCTCACACAAATTTTTTTTCTCCTTTTTCTATAAGTCTTGATAACACCATTGTGGAGTTTTTCTTTTCTTATTTCAGCAAATAGCATTGTAAAACATTTGCTCTCCAATTCACTGTGCTCTAAGTTTACCCAACTATGACGACTTCCGATACTGAGAAACCCAGAAATGTGAAAAGGATCAGCCAGTTGTGGCACGCATAAAGCATCACTTAAGCCAAATGAACGCTATTGCTTTTGTCGTCCTTTTAAAAGGCAGTGGTCAACATGTTTGGCTACTGATCTCTAGAAATAATGACTTAAATAGATTCTCAGTCACAAAGGCCTGTGCTCAAAGAGAACAGCAAACACTCTGGATCCTTCAGGTTGAATCCCACTGTTTGCATTTGGGATAAAACAGAAAAGGGCCAAACAAAAGCAGGATTAATGTGGCCTAATAAAGGTGCTATTGTTTGCTGTGCTGTTCAGTTCACTAGAGCATGCGCTTAGGTCAGATCCCATGTCCCACTTACATTCATGCATTAATTTGTTTAACAGCACAGTTCATCCACTGAAAGTCTGTCAGACATCTCTAATCAACAAATAAACTTTTTTTTATTCATATAAACACTCTAAATTTGTTTTTAAGTAACAATTTTGGTAACACTTTTGTATAAGTACCAATTCAGCTTATTACCTGGCTATTATTAAGATATTGGGTGTGTAGTAGTATTTATAAAATAATTCTGCATGATCTTATTCTACATCCCTAATTCTGACTAATACCTAAACCTAAATAACAACTACCTTAAAAACTATTAATTAGCAGCAAATTGGAAGTTATTGAGGTACAAGTCATAGTTAATGATTTATTAATACCAAGAATTGTACCTTTAAAATAAAGTGCTACACAATCACTTTTCTATCTTTTTTCTTTTATTATTTTTAATCAGAATAATATAGGTTTCTATGTTTAATATGAAGTGTCCAGATTTACACACACACTTAAAAAAATGATTCAAAGATGATTCCTTGGGTTTGCTTTTTTTTTTTTTTTTAAGTTAAGTGGTTGTAAACAATTTATTTGGGCTGAATTTAAACAAACAAATCAAGTTGAACATTACTAAATTGAATTTGTTTGCTTAAATTCAACCCATATAAATTGTTTGCTACATTTTCTGCACAAATTTTTTTTTTCAGTGTACAAGAATATACATTTGGAAGAGGTCTGTGAACTTTCATGTGAGCAAAATGACGTTTATTTCAGAATTTATTTTAAACTTTCTTAATCTATATATGATTTTTTATTAGTTTTTTATATACTTCAAATTTTAGTGTTTTAAACATTCATTCATTCATTCATTTTCTTTTCGGCTTAGTCCCTTTATTAATCTGGGGTCGCCACAGCAGAATGAACCGCCAACTTATCCAGCATATGTTTTACACAGCGGATGCCCTTCCAGCTGCAACCCATCACTGGGAAACACACTCATTCACACACATACACTACTGACAATTTAGCTTACCCAATTCACCTGTACCACATGTTTTTGGACTGTGGGGGAAACCGGAGCACCCGGAGGAAACCCACGCGAACACGGGGAGAACATGCAAACTCCACACAGAAACGCCAACTGACCCAGCCGAGGCTCGAACCAGCGACCTTCTTGCTGTGAGGCGAACGTGCTACCCACTGCGCCACCGTGACGCCCGTGTTTTAAACATTGTTTTTCAAATTTAAAACACACTACAATCTTAGAAAAACTCAGTAATTTACTCCCCAAACAGTTATTTTTTATACTATTAATCAAAGAAATAATAAACGGATATTATTTATTTATTTATTTATTTATTTCAGCTGCAATTTTGGTCTTAAATAAAATATTGGATTCCATTAATTTGCTATAGTGAAAGCTGTGTATTGTTTTTTTCTAGAAGATCGTTACTTTAAGTAGAGCACAGAAAATCTAATCGGCAGGATGGGAAGTGAGGTGGAAGTTTGTTTGGGTCTAGATTTAGGTCAAGTTTTCCCTCAGTCTAGCTAATCTATAAATCAGGCTGGAACTGAAGCAGTGTGTTGAAATAATGATTCATGATCTCAACAGCAGAGCAATCCACTTGTTGTTTCTGAATATATTGAATATTTAATTGTATTCTCTGTATGTAACCTTTGACCTGATTTTCATGGCAGTGCAGCTGGCAAGGTTTCTTTAAAGTGGGCATAAAAATAACAAGGGGTCATTGAAAAAGCATGTTGCTACCACCTATTTGTGAAAAAAAAAGAAAAAATTATAATAAGTACTTACAGTTCATTGCAGTTTTGACTGAAATTAACATCTGTGGCAGCAAAACACCAATCTTATTTTATTGCAGTAATAACATTTCAGCCAAAAACTTTTACTGTATACATTGTAAACTAATGATGCTTGAATAACATAACCAACTCTATATTTATGGATATTCTGATGTAGTAAACCTGCTCAGAAATCTATGAGTCCTTTGAAATACAAATCACAATACAAGAGCTTAAAGGGATAGTTGCCACCAAAATGTAAATTCGGTCATCATTTACTTACACTTGACTTGATCCAAACCAGTTTTTTATTTTGTTATTTAACACAAAAGAAGATATTTTGAAGCATGCTGGAAACCTGTAACCATTGACATCCTTAGTATTTGTTTTTTCTAATATGGATGTCATTAGTTACAGGTTTCCAACATTCTTTCTGTTCAACAGAACAAAAGTTCATACGTTTTTAGTTTACACTAAAAAAATAATGAGCTGAAACTTGCTAAAACTGCAGGATATCTACAACATTTTAACACTGTGTATATATGCAGTGTACCTTTGGAGTGCATCAGAAATGGCATTTGTTTACTGTGGGCGACTTTAAGTGTTAGTCCAGTGACAGAAACCCTAATTAAAAGGGTTTCTGTTGGCTTTCTTGTGACTGTTGCACATTTAGGATTGGGGTAACTGGTAGTTTACACAAAGGTGACTATAATAGGAGGTGTATCTTTCCATAGCAATGACTCTTTAGTTTAGAGTTCATTCATCTTTCTGTAGCCAAATTGTTGAGTATCCTTTCAAAATGATAGCTTAGCATTCAGACAAAATAGAGCATGATTTGCTTTGAACAAAGCATTTGTTCTTGTTTGCCAGTGTTTGATTGAATGCTCAACTTCTAAAGAGATTATTTTGCACTGAAATGTATTATATATTATATATATATAATAAAATATTATTTCTATTCACATGGTTTTTGTTTTTCTCCTTTGGAAGGAGAAAAAAATAAAATAAATTATATATATATATACAATATAAACCATCAAAATTATCAAAAAAATTTTTTTTCCCCCATCATGCTCCATTACTCCAGTTTCAGTGCCACATGATATATATATATATATATATAAGTTTTTTTTTTGAGTTTAAGCTTTGGGGAAACAGGTTAACACTCTCAAGTGTTGAAAAAACACTGAAAATCCTCCAATAGTGAGCTTAAAATATTTTATATGAATATTATTACACTGTTTTTCTATTTAATGGATTCTTGCAGAAAGATTTACAATTTAAAATTGTAATAAAAAACCCCAATTTGTATTATAATTAGTCTGAATGGTATTATGATCTGTCACAAGGAGTTAAACGTTGGTGACAAGCAACCGGTGTGCACAGGCCTTTAGACTATATAATTCGCAAAGTTGTTGGTCATGCAGATATTTCATACACACTGTACATATATATTATTTGCACATTATAAACACTAGATCCTGCAGTAGTTGTTAGAGGAGCCAATTATAAAGTGAAAATGTACGAATCAGTGAAAGCCAAGTCATCTCTAATGGACAAAGTCAATCCATTAGTAATCCGTTCGCAGTGAAGGCTGTGTGTTTGGAGCTGCCAGCTGAGAGTTTCCTGCTCTCCCAGGGAAGCTGGCTCAGGCCTAAAGGGCTCTTTGTTGGACTAGGTGTGCAATCTGAGCAGCCACTGAGCTCAGTACAAAACCACACTTTCCAAACCTCCTGTTCCTGTCAGCACCGGAGCTGTGTGCTTCCACACGTACAAAACATAACACACACATATATATATATACACAAAAGAGCAGGTGTTTACGTTGTTATACGGATATGCCATACTTGGACATAACTTTAAACATGACTTATTTAATAGTAGCACTTTTACGAATTGCATTTCTATAACGAAGTGTGATTTAAACTTCATACAGCAGTTTGTTTCAGTTCTTCTATCTGATTGGTTGAGAGGTCTTTCTGGCTATGCAATTTTTTTTTGTATTGCCATGGGAAACGCTTCACGTTTGTATCTTTCACCTGCAGCATTTCTCAAAGTAAGTGTCATTGTGAAGGACCAACCTACTACAGTTTGGCAAATAAGGCTGTTGGATCACGTAATGATTGTTTAAGAGATGTGATTTTCAGGGCTTCAGTGGCCGTTTATCACACATACCCTGCCAAGAATCATCTTATCTTGAACAGAATTTACCGGTGGCTCTGATATGTCTCAATATTTGTTTCGACTATGAGTCCTTTGAAATACAAGTAATAATAGAAGAGCTTAAAGAGATAGTTCACGCAAAAATGTAAATTATGCCATCCTTTACTGACTTTGACTTGATCAAATCCAGTTTGAGTTTTTTTTGTTCTATTGAACACAAAAGAAGATGTTTTGAAGCATGTTGGAAACCTGTAACCATTGACTTCCATAGTATTTGTTTTTGCTACTACACTGTAAACACAAATAGCTGTTATTACTAGAAATATGCATTGAAATGTATTGCATTTAATTAATCAAATGTTGTACACGAGGTGAAACTAATTGACCATAGTTAAATTAACATAGAACTTAAAAATTTTCCTCTGCCTTAAACCACTTAAGTTTTTACACCAGGTGAAACTAAACAGCCCTAGTTGAATTAACATCTCATTCAGCAGAGTGTCCAAATGATGTCTTTTAGATATATTTAAGGACGTTAAAAAGACATCCCCTGAGAGTGTAGAAGGAAACTTTTTTGATAAAAAAGACATTTTATATAGTCTATATTTTATATAGTTTTATTTGGACTTCAGTCACAGCTTTAAATGAAATCAACTGAAATAAAACACATTAAATCTGCCAAGATCTCAGCAGAGGATCATTGAACTTGACTTTATTTCTGTCAGACATCTACCGAAGTACTCATTTATATTTACTGAGAACTGAAAATTTGAATTAAATTTGATTGAAAATACACGTTTTCATAAGTCACCACTGTGTAGAACATTATTTGCTCGACTTGGTCACTTTTATTCTTTATTGCTCATGTTGACTTCTCTCTGTTTGCTGAACCTCTGTGTTATGACAAGACATTGAGTCATATTTTAGCAGTTTTAATTCACTGATCTTGTGATTGATTTTAATCTTGTATTATGATGATAATCTTGTGCTGATTTCACTGACCTCATTCATAATAGAAACCATGTGGTTTTGCATATTGAGAACCAGCAGTACTTAGGTCAGGTTTTAAGAACACACTGAACATCAGAATTAGGGCTGGACGACATGACCTAAAATTAAAACCCTGATTAATTAAACACTTTACCTCGTTTTCGATTATTGAGCGATTATTTTATTTTCAGTGCACAAAAAATCACTGACTAGATCAGTCAATCAAACTTTTAGTGGACTTTTAGTAAAGTTGGCTGTTTGGGTTTACAGTGTATGAATGTCAATAGTAACATGTTTCCTAACATTCTTTAAAATATCTTATTATAACAGGACAAACGGTTTAAAAACAGGCAAGTTTACTCCAAAAATGTATGAGCTGAAACTTCCTGCAACATCCTACCATTGTGTATGCAGAGGATGCATCAAAGTGGTGATGGACCAGCCTACTACAGCAAATAATGTTGTTGGGTCATGTAATGATTATATAAGAGATGTGAGTTCCAGGGCATCAGTGGCCATTTATCACACACACACCCTGGCAAGAATAATTGTATCTTTTATCACAAGCTCTTTACCATTCAACAGACCTCACTGGTTCTTATGTGAAAAACTCACTTTATTGAGCAAGCATCTATCATGTTCATCTTCACTTCTTCAGAACACAAATGAAAATATAAATTATGTGACAATTTCTGTTATAGAGATGGATGAGTAAATGTTTCTGTATGAACAAACCTTTAAAAGAATTCAATTAGAATCCATTTAGTTAAGTTTCATACATGTTTGTTGTTTTGTCTCATTGAAATTCTTGCTTTAATAATCATTTGTTCTTTGGTTGGTCATCCCATCGAAGGTTCCGGGGCAGAGGCCAGTCTTGGTTGCATAATCAGTGAATGACACAAACAGCGTGTTGATAGCAGACATTTTGGCAGTCTTTATTAATCATTAACCGGACGTGCTCGAGGTCCAAGCATTTTGGCATTCTCACATGCTCCACACATTTCAGCTGCCCAGAGGAGGCGTCTTCCAGAATCATAGACGCTCCTTGTTCCAGTAGTTCTCCCTACGGTGTGGTTCCTGGACTCCAGACAGACTCTCACGGCTGCTGTGACAGTTGTACGTAGGATGGTTTTATCTACTGCTAATATTTGCACTGCAGAAAGGGAATTTGCTTGACTGATCAGTTGAAATGAAAAGAGCACTTATCAGTTCTTACTGTGTTTGAGGGCTATTTTATATATACATAGTATACATATATAGTATACTCTATTTTGATTGACAAATTCTCACTCCTTCAAGTTCATGTCAGAGATTCTTACTGATTTGAATGAGGTCTGTAGTTGTATGCCACTGTCTGTACATACTGGTTTCCACACAGTCAATTTGTGTTGTGACAACATTAAGAATTAAGGTATTATTAAGAAATTAGGTTTTTACAAATTTAAGTGGATTGAACATAAAACAATTAAGTTGTCCCAAAAAACTTCAAGAATTGTGTTGTGTCAGCTTGTTTTAAATGAACAAACAGCAAACATACATTTTTGAGTGTATTATAAATAACAGTTTTGAGAAATGTGATTCTTGAATGTCAACAGTTTTTAAAGAAATATGAACCATTTATCAAGACAAATAGAGAGATTTTTAGATTTTCAAAAACCCATTTAATTTTGAATTATATCAGGGGAGACAATATGAATAAATTACAGACTAAATTATTTTAAAATCTGAAGAAATCATATTAAGAAAAAAGTAAAATACTATTTTTTTTTTACAATAACTTACACAAAAAGTCCCTTTTAAACATCAGATTGCTTCAAAATTTTAAATGGACCTTAAAATAACAACAATCGATTAAAACCCTGGATTTGGAGAGACAATTGTTGTTGTTATTATTATTATTATTATTTGATTGTCTAATTTAATGACTATTTAATGAGTGCTTATAATGTTTTTTAGAATAGCTTGACCGTACATTATACATTTCAATGTTGTTGATTATCTGTATGTATTCCTATGATTGTTTTTAGATCGCCTGTATTGACATTTACTTCATTTATAGTGCTATATTTTATTGTATGTTAATGCTTTACCAAATAATCCAAGTTCATGTCAGATTACTGTTTTGAAAATAAGATTTGAAGTTAAATGTCGCTATCTGTTCATACATATGATAATACAACTTTGAGAAGTTTGATTTTTAAATGTCAACAGTTTTTAAAAGAAATATGAGCTGCTTATCGAGAGAGAGGGAGAGAGAGAGAGAGAGAGAGAGAGAGAGAGAGAGAGATTTGTTTTATTTTGTGTTTAGATGTCTAATTTAAAGACTATTTGACTATAGCGGTTTTTAAGTTATAGAATTTTGACAACTTTTAATTTTTTTGTCATACTTTTAGAACATCGTATGTATTTATAGATGTCTATACAGTATATGTGGTTGTTGGTTATCTGCAAGCATTCCTATGATTGGTTTTAGATTGCCTGTCTTGACGTTTACTTCATTATGTAATAGAGTCTATAATGTTGTGCTTTTATGGTCATAAAGGAGGATTTGAGTCTAATCAGCCAATGCAATCTTGAATCGGTTTTGGAAAAAAAAGATAGGCCTATGGTTTATTACTGCAATATGACGTAACAGGACATTTTCATGTTGACTTGTTAGCGTTGTGACCATAATCCAAACACTGATTGTATTTCTTTAAACATGTCCTTGTCCTTGTTTTGATTCTACAGTACATCGTGTTAAAAGATGATTACTGATAATTTGGGCACATGCTAGAGGAGCAGTCTGTTTTTGCTTTTGTATTTTTTGTTATAATTGTGGGGACATTACATATAGGTTTCCATTTTTTTATGCTGTATTTTCTATTGCACTACCCTAACCCTAAAACCCAACCCTCACAGGAAACTGTGTACAGTTTTACTTTCTGGGGAAAAATATATATATATATATTTGTATGATTTGTAAGCATTTTGAGAAATGTGGACATCAACAGTGTCCTCATAATTCTCCTTGTATATCTCATAATGGCGGGCAGCTAGCTCTCTGCAACTCTCAGTACCTGGATGGGAGACCACATGGGAAAGCTATAGGTTGCTGCCGGAAGTGGTGTTAGTCAGGCCAACAGGAGGCGCTCAACCTGCGGTCTGTGTGGGTCCTAACGCCCCAGTATATTGATGGGGACTCTATACTGCTCAGTGAGCGCCGTCTTTTGGATGAGACGTTAAAACGAGGTCCTGACTCTCTGGTCGTTAAAAATCCCAGGATGTCCTTCGAAAAGAGTAGGGGTTTAACCCCGGCATCCTGGCCAAATCTGCCCACTGGCCTCTGTCCATCATGGCCTCCTAATCATCCCCATATGATAATTGGCTTCATCACTCTGTCTCGTCTCCACCAATCAGCTGGTGTGGGGTGTGCGGTCTGGTGTCGTCATCCAGGTAGATGAGGAAATCCCCCCCCCCCCCCCCCCATTGTGTAAAGCGCTTTGAGTTTCTAGAAAAGCGCTATATAAATGTAAGGTATTATTATTATATATCAAAACCTCATAAATCACCTTGTATTACTCATACCATTATGTGCATATATATATATATGTCAAACACACACATATACAAATATATTAACTAATATAAGGAATACTATAATTTTATAAATATGACCATATGGCAAAACCATGTTCCACTAGTAAATTTTTATGTAGTATGGGTCAAAATGAATGATGTTGAGTTTTATGACAAAACCCATCAGAATCGTAAGTAAAGATTATGTTCCATGAAGATATTTTGTACATTTCCTACTGTAAATATATCAAAACACAATTTGAACAACAACATCATAATTTGCATGTGAGCTAAGCAATCATTCGATTTAATCACCATTGGTTGCACAATATTTTTATTATAATATGCAACACACATTTGTGCTCTTTGAATAACTGTTATGCTAAATAGAGTTTAATAATTTAAACTTACCGTTACTATACCAGGGCTCGCCAAATGCCAAATGATCCGCCAAATGATCCGCTCTCGTCGATCTGCACGAGGTTAGAAATTTGATTTACACACACAGAAGCTTGTGCACAAGCAGACACGCAAACACAAACACACACGTTATTTTTATGTGCAGTCTGTGTGCATACAAATGCACATGTGCGCGTACATACACACATACACACTTGTGTGTACAGTATGTGTGAATGAATGAATGTATGTATGTACGTATGTATGTGTGTATGTACGTAGAGTGTGTGTGTGTGTTTATTATGTACTATATATCTTGAAAATGCTGGCCGTCACAGTGGTGCAGTGGGTAGCACAATCGCCTCACCTCAGTTGGCATTTCTGTGTGGAGTTTGCATGTTCTCCCCGTGTTGGCGCCCCAAGTTTGATCTTCTAAACTGAAAATACATCTGTCATTTAGCAGAACTTCTTTTTTTTCTCCATTTTGTATATTTATTATGAAAACAAAGGTTTTTTACTTTACGAATGTTCAAGGTAAATCATTCCATCTGCCAAAAATGTGTCAGCGCGTTGGGGCAGAGCTCACATTAACCAGGACAGAGTCTGAGCATTTTAGTTGAATGTAAGATAAGATGAACGTAAGATAAGATGAAAAGATGTTTCATCTTGTGCCCATTTCAGTTCAACCAGTGCGAACTCCAAGTGAGTGAGTGGTGTTCGTGCGCTTCAGTGCTGCACTTTTCAGTGCATTCGAGGTGGCAACATTATTCTGGCTTTCATTTCATTCATTCATTTTCCTTTGGCTTAGTCCAATATCTATCAGTGGTTGCCACAGCGAAATGAACGGCAAACTATTCCAGCATATGTTTTACGCAGCGGATGACCTTTCAGCCACAACCCAGTACAGGGAAACACCTATACTCACTCATTCACACACATACACTACGGCCAATTTAGTTTCTTCAATTCACCTATAGTGCATGTCTTTGGACCGGAGCTAACCACTGAGCCACCGTGCTGCCTCTCAGTGCTTATATGAGAGATGAGAGAGCGTAACTGCCAGCTTTCTAGATCTGGGCTTACCAGGTGTTCGGTAATACTATTAGTACTTAAAAAAACAACAAAGTACATTATTGTTTAATTTTATTTAGTACTGACTGTTTCAGTTCCAATGATCAAACTACTGTAATAGTCACAAGTATTTTGCTAAATGTTCTATTATTAATAATCCTAATTCTCATTTGAGAAATGTCTGAGAAAGACAACAGCCAGGGGATTTTACCGTTGGCAATGCAATAAAGTTATGCATAAAGGCAGAATTTTTCTGTTCTTTAGATAACAATCAGAAAATGAAACTGTTGAAATTGAGAACTACATGAATGTGACTTCTCGCGCTGTTTGGTTTTGGTTAGTGTTTTGTAATCTGTCATTTCTGTAGTTTTTTTTTTCCTTTGACACAATTTGTTGGAAATAGCACAAACCACAGACCAGATCTCTCCACAATTGCAAATTCACAGAGACTGCAAAGAATGATACTTTTCTTTTTTAAACACCAAAACAGACAGTGACTATATATATTTTTGACAGATTAACATTATATAAACTGGTAAAATCTAAATATGCTTCTCTCAGAAAGTCATTCCTAATTATTTCAACATCTTTGTTTTGTAGGTTGTGTGCATTTTTTTTTTTTTTAGCAACCATAACCGACAGCACTACTGTCAATATTAATGTTTGGATTTTTGGGAGTTTGTCAGTACACTGTAAAAGTCCCCAGTAAAAAAAATCAGTAAAATATCAGTAAATTAACAATTATTATTATTTATTTATGCTAATTATTTAATTTCACTGTGGGACCCTGATCTTTTCTCCAACAACTTTTGATGTTCACAAGTTTGTAAAAGTGACTTTTATTGACATTTTTAATAGTTTGATGTGATATATTGTCTGGTTTGGTGTTGTAAAATTACGATACAAAAACCTGGTAATACACTGCCAGCACTTTTTTTGTTATTTCACAAACTTAATTCCCTATACATTGTTTATTATACAATATATTGTTTCAAACCAGTAAAAATGTAGTAATAGTCACTTTGATCAAATGTTCATCATCAAAAGTCGACAGAGCACACATTAACATCTCATAATACAATTCACAACCTTAAACAGAAAAAAACTGTAAATTATGAAATATCCTGTTAGTTAACTGATATTTTTTTACAGTGAAAGAACATTTGCTTCTACTGTATATTGGGTAGCAGCAAAAATACAACCGATTCATGAATGAACACACTTACCTGTATGACATTATCATTTAATCAGATAATCATATTGGAGATCAGGGCTTTTTGTAGAGAACTTGAACACATGGCTGCAGGTTGAAATGATCAAGTCAAATTAAGGGCAGAGAAAAGCTCTAATTTAGGGATTTTTTTTAAACTCTGGCAACCCTAAGCATGACAGAGAGTAATATTTGATACCAGACAGCACAACATTAAGCAAATGGAAAATAATCAGCCGGCCAATTAGCTTCACACTTTGTAAGAATTGTTACCTATGGTAGTTCACAAAACATATAAACATACAGTTATGAAGTTCACACAAAAATAAAATAAAAAATATAAAGATTTATTGAATTGGTTAGATATCAAATATCAAACATAATGTATAAAGCAAAGAATAAGTTGCTTTCTGTTCATATTAAAAAGTGGTAGGATAGGGTGTAACTTCAAACATCACTTATGTGAAAGAAGTTTTTGTATCTCTGTGTGTGGAGTGAAATTGTGGAACAGACTAGATCTGGAGCTCAAGCAATGTCCAAGTGTAACCTGCTTTAAAATGCAGTATAAGAATATGGTTTTCAGAATTTATGTGAAAGAAGAACAGATTTAATTGCTGTCCCTATACTGTTGGGAAAAAGTGTATTAGGTTAAGAATGAGATGACAGGATCATGGTGTTAATTTGATGATTATTGTTGTGGATTGTTATTTATAATTGATGTAGAGCGGAGAAGGGGTAGGATTAAATAAGCATATGCTTCTTATTTCTTTTTGGACATGTATGAGTTAAAATTATACTTTTTTGTGCTTTGTTTGCTTGGTTAGTATTTTTGTGCTTTGGTTATTTATTTATTTTTATTTTTAAATGTTCAAAGTAAAGTGCAGATGTAACCAAGGAAACACTGTTACTTCTAGTCCTATAAGCGCCACCTGCTGGAAGAGAATGAATTTTTAGCCATATTTTTATTTTGTACCAGTATGTTGTATGCAGCATTATTTCAGTCAGAATGTATTATTTCACTTCATATTTTGAAATTGCACAATATTTTTTAAATCACCAACTATCCAATATAATGCATGTTGCTCATTTCTATGGATCATGATTTGAAATCACTGCAGATTCAACCAGGGATAAAGCAAGTAAACATTTTGCTCACATAACCATTTGTATTTTTTATTTTTGAATTGGTTTTTAGTAAAAAAAATTAAAGATCAGAAATCGGTATCGAATCAACCATTTGCTAGTAAAAATATCGGATTCAAATTTAATTAGTCAGATACACAGTCATACACAGTACTATATAGGGATGTCCAGATCTGATCACGTGATTTGGAAATCGGGCCCGATCACGCAGTTTCAGACTTGATCGGAATCGGGCGTTACCTCCCGATCAGGACTCGAATATATATGTATATATATTTATAGTATATATATTCTCATTATTTTTTAACACATCTATAGTTATGCGGTGGCACAGAGTTAGACCTTTTTCTTGACTTCACAGAAACAGCAGCGTGTGCGCCATGACATCACTTTGTTGTAGAGATGCTATTGGTTAAATGCCGGCAAAGTAGAACAACGGAAGCAGCTTGAAGCAGAAAGCGCGAGTATGTCTGCAGTTTGGAGGTGTTATAAAGTTGATGACGACTACATTGCCATAGCAAACTGTGAGATATGTTAACTTGGGATTGCCTGCCAGGTATTTAAGTTGAGGTGCTATTTGTTTTTATATTACATTTTTTTTATGTTTACTGTTGCACTTTTAGTCCAAATGTGAAAAATTTATGTTATTTATTACTTGATTGTTCAAGCTACCTCACAGAAGTGCTCTGTTTGTTACCAGAGTTGTTGAATGTTAAAATAAGGTGAATTAAATAAAACATAAGGAACATCCTGGATCTAATTCTTCGCTCTTCTTTATTCTTTTTTTTATGTATTATAGAAGTATCGGATCAGGTTTTTTTGCCCTCGAGTACCGACCCGATCGGGACATCCCTAGTACTATATGCAGTGAAATGCTTATACGAGCAACCTTGACCTTTAAAAAAAGGTAAAATAACAGATAAGATAAAATAGAAAATAGTAACAGTGCCTATAAAAAATCATCATACCCCTTTGAATTAATGACTTTATTTGTCATGCAGCCTGAAATCAAATCACTGAAATCAATAACTTTTCCAGCATTTAAATAGGTTTTTGTAGCATTCTCCTAGCCTGTGCCTTTCTACAACTTTATCCCGAAGGTTTATTGAAAGCAGGGTGTAATGTGAATAAAGGTATAGATTGTCACCGGATATGATGATTTTCTATAGGCACTGTAAATATAGAAAAACATTACTATAGAAAATAAGGACATCTAAATCTGATATACAGTATAGAAAACTTAGATGTTGGTTAACAGATTGTCCAGGGAGTGCAATGTTAATAAATGTTAATGTCCAGGGAATGTGCAGATGTGCAATGTTAATAAATATCAATAAATGTCCAGACGGTGAGAAAACTGCTTGAATGAATGTTCAGATGTGCAATATCCATAAATAGTCATAAATGACCAGTGGTTGTGCAAAAGCGCATAAATGATGTGCAGTGACCATAGAACGAGGCATCACTTTTATTTACATAACTTAATCGACAACCTAATCCTTATTTTTAGCTCTTCTGGATGTTTTTGACAGGAGGAGAATGAAGGCCCAGGCCCCCCCTCCACCAAGACCACCCCAGCCTGCCCCCCGCAGGATCTTCCGTAATGCCGTTCCTGACGGAGGAGGATCTTCGGGGGGAGACAGCAAGGAAAACATGCTTCGGTCTTCTGTGGATCTCCATATTAGTCTTCCCTCAGGGTACCAGACCACCATCAATGTGGATGGCAGGTGTGTAAGCCCAGTGCGCTGACATTAGGCTAAACAATTCGTCATATTTAATACTGAATGCTAGATTAGTCTGTGGTACTTTTGATTGAATAGAGTTGAGACAGGAAACGAGCTGTGACATTGTGCACAATAACCTTTAGATAAAATACAGCTGGTGGAACGGAATGTAGCACAGAGGTCATGAGATGATTTTTTTACTTGCTATTTTTATAATACATTATTTTTTATAAACATTATCATTGATGTAAATAAAAGTAAAAACTCAATGTCATTTAAAGAGATTGACTTACAATCATAAAACCAATTGTAAAATGTTAATCTATGTGTCAGCTATTATGCACAGCTTTTAGATCAATCTATCAAATCATATGTAAATCACTATTTCACTACCAAATGGGTTCACACACAACATATGCTGTACTTTGACATTCTACACAGGGACCTTAAGATTAAAGCTAGACAAAATACAGCTGGCGGAATGGAATGTAACACAGAGGTCATGAACTGATTTTTTTACTTGCTATTTATTTTTCACATGCAAATTTATAAACACCACACAGGAACTACAGGTAACCGTCTCTAAAGCTACATCATTGATGGATATAAAAGTAAAAACTCAATATCATTTAAAGAGATTGACTTACAGTCATAAAGCCAATTGTAAAATGTTTGTAAAATGTAAAAACATCTATATATTAGCTATTATGCACACATTTTAGATCAATCTATCAAATAATATGTAGGCAAGGCAAGTTTATTTATATAGCACATTTCATACACAATGGTAATTCAAAGTGCTTTACATAAACAGGAATAAAAGCAACAAGTATAATAAAGTAAAAACAACAGAGAATAAAGATGATTAAAAACAAATTAAAATGTGTTAAAACAGGTTTTAAAGGAATGAAAAAGAAAAGATGGACATAATAGTGCGATCTGTCGGATGTAGCACAGTGCTCATTCAGTAAAGGCACAGCTAAACAGATGGGTTTTAAGTCTTGATTTGAATGTGTCTAATGTTGGAGCACATCTGATCATTTCTGGAAGCTGATTCCAGCAGCGGGGGCGTAATAGCTGAAGGCCGATTTACCCTGCTTTGACTGAACCCTTGGAATTTCTAATTTACTTGATCTTAATGATCTGAGTGACCTGTTTGGTTTGTATTCAGTGAGCATATCTGTAATGTATTGAGGTTCTAGGCCATTTAGTGATTTTATAGACTAGTAATAATAAAAAAATCTATTCTGAATGTAACTGGGAGCCAGTGTAAAGACCTGAGGACAGGTGTGATGTGCTATGATTTTCCGGTTCTGGTCAGAATCCTGGCAGCAGCGTTCTGGATGAGCTGCAACTGTCTGACTGTCTTTTTGGGAAGGCCAGTGAGGCGTCCATTACAGTAATCCACCCTGCTGTTGATAAAAGCATGAACAAGCTTCTCTAAGTCCTCAGCGGAAACAAAGCATCTAATTCTTGCAATGTTCTTGCAAACTCAGATCTGACTCCAGAATCACACCAAGATTCTTGACCTTATATTTTGTTGTTTAACCCCTAGAGCCAAGGTACTCATTCACTTTGAGAACCTTATCTCTGTTCCCAAATGCAATGACTTCAGTTTTCATTGTTTAATTGTTACAATGTAACAATGTAAATCAATATTTCACTACCAAATGGGTTCACACACAACATATGCCGTACTTTTAAGCCCATTTGTTAGTAATAGTTATTTTGCACTACTGGAGTTTTTACTTGTGATTACATAGATTATTTTGATTAACGTCAAAAATCTAATAATTCCAAGAAAAAAACAAAACAATAATTCCAACATTTTAAAATAATAATACAATATCTTATAAAAAAAACAACCAAATATTATTTGTAATATGTAATATTTTATATATTATAAATAATATTTCATTATTATTATTATTATTATTATTATTCAGGGTTCCCACGCTTCTTG
>CAIGQV010019270.1:2679705-2697902 GCA_903798115.1 Danio jaintianensis
TAGATAGATAGATAGATAGATAGATAGATAGATAGATAGATAGATAGATCCTGCAATACAGTACATTTTCATAAGTGTGTGTGTATATGCGTGTGTATATACGTGTGTGCATGCTGAACTGTGTGTGGTCCCACCATAAAGACCGGTTAAATTGAATGTTCCAGCTCATGACCAGAGCACAGGACAGAGTAATTAAATACTTCAGGGTTTAGCGGGCGACCTCTGAAAATTCATCACAGGCCCAAAATTCCTCAGGATTAGGAGGGGAGGGTCCCAAGGTTTGATACATATATCTATATAAATCTTAATAATTAACATCCGCAAGTGAGAGGTTAAAAGATGGAGAGAAAGACTACAAGAGACAAAGAGCGTGGTGATACAGTTTGGCCATGGAAACTGTGGAATCACCTCAGGTTTAATAAGAAGTAAAAACATTTTTTTTTAAGTATTTGTTTTATAAGGTTTGGGTTATCATGAGTGATTCTGTTGGCTCTGACATTTTTATTGGGAGCTTTAATAAGTGCCCGATCCTAAATTAAAGGTATAATTCACCCCAAATTTTTTATTAATTCTCTGTAGACACATGTTTGAGTTTCTTTCTTCTAATAAACACAAAAGAAGATATTTTGAAGAATGTTAGTAAACAATGACTTCCATAGTTGTTTTTTTCCTACTAAACATGTCACTGGCACTGTTCCCATAGTTCTTCCAATTCGGAACATCTAATTGGTTCAAAAATTCAAAAAATTCATAAACGTTTAGAACCAGGAGTTTTTCATTACAGAAAATAGAAAAGAATATCACAGTTCCCTCAATTTTTATTTTTGGTCACATTGATAAGGCATACAAATATGTGTAAACTTCTAAGGGTCTATTTTTATTTGTATATATTCATAATTACAATACATAATTTTGTTTTTGTAAAATTAATCAAACAAAAACAGACAGGGAGTGTTTTCTCATTCTGCTTGTTCTGTCAACAAGACTGCCAAACCAAAGTAATCAAATGAAATTATTCAATAATTATTGATTCACTCATTTTCCTTCAGCTTAGTGCCTTATTTATCAGAGGTCGACACAGTGGAATGAACCGCAAACTATTCCAGCATGTGTTTTACGCAGCAGATGCCCTTCCAGCTGCAAACCAATACTGGGAAACACCCATACACCCATTCACACACACTCGTACTGTGACGATTAGTGGAACCTCATTATTTTTCACGAATCAGTTATCCCACCCATGTCAACAGTTCTGTAGACATAGCTGTATCTAAAATAAGGGGTAACAAATTTAAATTTAACCTTGGGTTAGCAAGCTAATAGCTTAATCTGCTATCATACCATTGCACTGTTATGCTTTTGACAACTCAGGATCATTGTGGATACGTACCCATGCCTACATTTCTGGGGACTTACTTAGAAATATGTACCCAGAGCTACGTCTGCTTGCTGTTTTTGTTTTTGCAAATCCACCAAAGGCCGCTGTGTACATTTTTGATGATCTCACATTTCTCTCGTACGTGCCATTTGTACGCACTCTTCTCCTGTAAATCCACCAGAGGTTGCAATATGCATTTCATCTGACCAGCTTGCTGTCGACTGACCGACCCATCCCCTTCCCTAAACCCAATTGATAGTGTTTTCAAAAGCAATCTAGAAAAGAAAAGCCATTGCGGCCGCAGAATTTTACCACGTTTTTAGATTATACTAAGTTTTCAGCCTGTTATTTATTTATTTTTGCTTTTGTTTCGCCTGGTTTCTGGAATCGTTCTTCACCGGACTCGAACCCTGTCATCATGGTCCACTCTGCTTCACATCCCAAGTCCATTGGCGTACGTGGCGAGCTACTGGGAAAACTGGCAACACAGGAAAAGCCGTCCATATGGCACAAAAAGGAAAAGCGCACAAAGGAACAGAAGCTGTCAGTGGCGTCATACCGCACCATAGCGTTCGTTTTACAGACAAAATGCAGCCAGACGTAGGAGCTATACAAAGGTTTAAGTTTTCTAACATTCTTGTATGACACATGAACGTCATTGCATACATGCATGTGCACGTGTACTTCAGAAGGACCTGGAGCACACAGTGAGCCTGTGTGTTCGGTGCTCTAAGCTCTATGTAGGGGAAAGTTGAAGCAGCACTCAATATTAGGAAAGGAGCAGGAAGATGAATGAGCAGCCAGCCTGCTGTGAAGCGCAACGCAGAAGCTCTGTGTGAGCGCGGCAAGACCCTGGGCTTCGTAGGCTGTAATTAAGTACTCCTTCCGTCCCTTCTCTCCTCTGCTCTACATTAAGTCTTCAACATGCCGGTGGAGTGAAATCATACATTATGCTTCTCTGTTGTGGATTAAAGTCAGAGGTTAAGTTTGTGGAACACACGCAGATCATGGGTCCCTTTTAAGCGTACATTAAATGCATTTAAAGACTTTGAATGAGAAAAGAAAACACATAATGGCTTTGAACTGTAAACCAGTGAAAGTAAATCTTCATGTAATGGGGCCAGTGCATTCCACGGCACCATAAAACCAGGGCCCATGTATCATGCACACATATCATACGACATGCAGTATGGTGGCTTAGACTTGATTTTGATTTGACAAGGCCTAAAGTGAACATTGCCATTTGAGATGTTTTACTCAAATGATCTTGAATTTAAATATAGTTTAAAGAATTACAGTAGTTCACCCAAAAAGGAAAAATCTGTTATTAATTAGTCAAACTAATGTTGTTTAGAAGCAGGTTCGTTTATCTTCGGAACACAAATATTTTAGATGAAATTCGAGAGCTCCCTCATCCTCCATAGACAGCACAGCAATGGTCCTGAGATGTACAAGTGGAATGAAAATTGTGTCAAAATATTCCATGTGGCTTTGCTTATTCAATTGTTATTATATAACACACCAAGAACACTTATGTATATATGTATATTTTTATACAACAGTTCTGTCTGATTCTTGAATCTGATTGGCTGATAGTCGTGCGATATTCTGCCAGTAACAGCACTCGTACCGCCTCTTTACCCTTCACCCTTGTGTATTACTCCGCCCACATACAGCAACAAGCAGAGGACACTGTATAGTTTGACAAATATTGCTGCTGTTGGGCAACATAATGTACTTTTGAGGCTTTTTTAGTCAAGAATGTAGTTGTTTAGATTGCAACTATGCAGTTTATTCATAAAGACTGTGCCTATTTTAAAATATTTATAATTTCTGAGAGACAGCGCATCGGCGGCCATTAGCCTGTCTTTGAGCAAAGACAGTTGACGATGTTCATCCACAAGATGGTGACAGAGACCGCATAATAAGCCCTTAGAGAAATACAGCGTAATTTCAAACTACAGCTGATCAAATTATTATTAAACAGGTAAATGACTTTCTAAGTCGATCTCTTTCTTTTGTATGCTGTAGTGCTGTATTTATACCATAGTAATATAGTAATAGTAGTAATCTCCCGATTGCAACAAAGAAATACTGGGAGATATCTCTGTAGACTGATTGCATTTCAGTATATATTATATATTAGACATTACGCTAGAGAATCATTCAAATACTAGTTCTAAAGTGACGTTAGTGAATGAGCAACGGTTTCTGCTGTTCTGACGTCAGCTGCAGATGTGAAGGAATGGCGGAAGAAAGTAGTTCCTAATACTAAAGGGTTTTTAGACTCTCCGTGTTTGATGTTCTTTTTTTATATACACGATTATGCCGTCGAACTGTTGTATAAACGCAATATCACACTCGTAGTAGTGCGATGTGGCTGTATATTGTCACTGGTGGGCCAACGCACGCCTCCCACCAGTGTCGATATACAGCCACATCACACTGCTACTCGTGTGATATTGCTCATATATAGAACCCATTTATATGTTCGCTAGACTTTCAAGCTGTTGCATACAGTATAGTCACATATGCTACTCAGGTTCAATTCAGGTTCACCAACGAACAGTACTTGATGCGGGTGGCAGCAACACACTTGAACACAATTTTCACAGAAGCAGCATCAATTAATCTGCAACAGTAATTTTTAAAAAAAGCACAACATGAATAATTTCAAAAGAGGCACATGTTAAACAAATGCTGTAACTGTCAGTGCTGACCCATTTCCTTTGTCCTCAACATACAGAGTATGAATATCATTTCGTTCAATGTTTTTCTCACCTCTGACCCACATTTCAGCATACATGTACTCAGGAGCATTCATCTTAGGCTTGTTAATTTACAACATACTGTAGCTGGTTTTTAATTTCATGGGTCTACATGGAATTGTACAGGATTGGTGCTGGCTGCTAGTGTCTCGAGACGCCGAAGCTAGCTGGTTCATGTACAGTACAGCTTTTTTTTTGATGGCTTCATTTATGTAAACTGATCAAATGTACTGTTTGCACTTAATTATTTCTTCAATTCTGAATTTGCTTTTGTATGTCCTTACCAACTCAAGTTAAAAATAAGCGCAAATATTCTAATTACCTGCTAGTCCTTTGGGCAGGCGTTCTTTGCTTTTTGGTACCCCAATAATTAATGAGAATCTAAATAGAAAAGAGATTTTATTTAATATTTATTATAAAATCAAAGGCTTTGCACTTACTCCTGTTTCAGTATCCAGCTAGATCATGCTTCACATCAGTGTGTTGGGGCAGTGCTTAATTAACCAGCACAGACTGTAGGCTGAGACCATTCTAGAGTGTCTTGGGGCCCTAGATAAAAAATGTACATGGGGCCCTCCATCTAGCGTGCATCATCCTATAAAATAAATTATCTGACACTAAGGTGTCTATCTCTAAGATCCTTCTAGGGTCCATTCACACATATACATGTTTTAACGCATTGTAATGTGATGACTATAAAAGGACCTTAAGATACTAGTCATATACAATACCATAGATCATACATTTTTGGTCACATTGATAAGGCATACAAATATTTGAAAACTTCTATTTTTATTTGTATAGATTAACAATTACAATACATAATTTTGTTTTTGTAAAATTAATAAAATGGCAGTTCACTCCGCTGTGGCGAGCCCTGATTAATAAAGGCACTAAGCCGAAAAGAAAATGAATGAATGAAAATGAATAAAACAGACAGGGAGTGCTTTCTCATTCTGCTTGTCTGTCAACAAGACTGGCAAACACATCAAAAAAGAGCTGAATCTTTGTGAATATTTGCTTCACAGATATGAGAGACGCATCTGCAAAAAGCCTGAAATGTAAACTTTTAAATGAACCAACTCGTTTTAAAAAAGTAAATGTTCTCTGGTTTAGCAATCCGTATGGAACCAACACTATTCAGTTTTCTCAAGAAGCAAAGTCATTATTTGCTAATGACTTCTCGCCTTTAGCATTTAAATGCAAATCAAATGACGACACCCACGTGAACTCACAAACCCCCACAAACACAGCGGCTTTGGGTTTCTATCAGAAAGAATTACATTTTATTTTCATCATCAGAAATATGCAAACGTTAACAAAGATGCATAAATGCTATACAATCGTATTGTTCATTGTTTGTTCATGTTAGTAAATACATTAACTAACATTAATTAATTAATGAAACCTTATTGTAAAGTGTTACCAAAACACCACTGCAATCACACACAGCTTACATAGCAGTAAGAAAGCAAAAATCTGAATCACCCAAAACTACAAAAAATTCTAACTTTCCAATGTTCCACTATCTCCATCTCCAGATAAACCTTGGCTCTCCGTCCTCACATAACCTGCTTAAGAAGCGGAAGGCTCCAGCACCTCCACCTACACCGCCACCTAGTACACCCGAGCCAGATATT
Organism: Danio jaintianensis; assembly: GCA_903798115.1. Taxonomy (NCBI): domain Eukaryota; kingdom Metazoa; phylum Chordata; class Actinopteri; order Cypriniformes; family Danionidae; genus Danio; species Danio jaintianensis. Next base: position 2,685,492 of record CAIGQV010019270.1, read on the forward strand.
TCCACCTACGTGCCTACTGCACCTGTGCAGGAACACTACATCCCAGCATCAGTTGAAAGGACTCTGCTGCCAGCCCCCCGAGCCTCAACTCCAGCTGACGACTCTGATCTGAGCCATAGTATTGAGGATTCAGAGCCAGCCAGGTCCATCTGCAGTAGCTCCAGTGGTGATGATGCAGCAGCTGTCGGATCCAGCAGTAGCAGCCTAACTAAAGAACCTGTGACGCATCAAGCTGATGTGATAGCTCCATTCACCACCTCTACGCCAGAACCCGAAACCAAACCGGAACATGAACCTGAACACAAGAAAGAAGCAAGTCCTCGCTCTACGCCAGAGCTAGAACCAGATCCACATCCAGAGGTTCTAGCTGCAGAAGACCTAGAGGTAGAGATGGAGCTAAAAATGGAGGAGACTGAGAATAACCGTCATAGTGGAATAGGTAATGTACCAATATCTTTTTAATCTGGCAAATTCCTAATGCTCCTAAGTTCTTTTTCAACACATGACCTATAAATGGAAAAAGAATTCCCGCCAGAAGCTGTATGCCTTCACTCACTCTGCCACACTAAATCAGTTTAATATCGAATCTACAGTGTGAGAAGGACAACAGGTAAACAAGATCAGTATATTGAGTTTTTATTTTTAGCTCTAAACCAACATTATAGTGCATCACCGATTTCTGAAAGCATAACATACCGTACCTCTCAGCGAAGATGTTCCTGGTATTATAAAAACAATTTACGTACAAATAAATAACAAAAGCAATACAGTGTGTGTGATGAAAAATCCACCATCAGAATAGTACACGTTCTGTAATAGTCACTTATATAGTTTTGAATAGTGAAAAATGTAACTGTCAATATGGCCACTCTAGATAAGGAAGTCTTGCTTTTTAAAAGGAGCCAATTATTGATCGATGTAGACTGATGATTCTCCGGGGGAGGGGCTCAGTCCAGACTTGTGTTTTTAAGACAGTTTCTGCAGCTTCAGTGATATGAACCCTCTAGGGTCAGCAAACACACTGGAATCTTAGTGAATACCTACCTCACAGACATGAGAAATATATCTGCGTAAAGCTTGACATCTCTATAAAACGAACCAACTGCACTTGAAAACAAATGTTCTCTGATTTTGTAATCTGTATGAAATGAACGCGAGGTGCAGTTTGTCCCATCTGACCTTATGAATTCCCACCGCTGCCATTCAAACACAAATCACATGAAAGCAATGGCTTGAAAACCCACAAACTTGTAAATAAAGAAATTGCTGTCATTTTGGGAGATTTGCCTTCAGGAATATATCAGAAATTACTTCAGAAGACTGGTGTGAACAGACCCAGCGTTATTCTGAAGATGATATTGCGTCACATGTAAGTTAATAATTTTTAGGTTAGTTAAATACTTTGATTGACAGGATGACGTCAGATCCCATCCCTCATAAACAGCCATAAAGGAGGCATACACATTAGCTTGGGCAACTTGAAACTTGATTTTTGACATTATTCTTATGCTTAGAAACAAAATTGTCACATTGCACTGCATGTGCACACATGTGCTTCCAAATATGAAATTTAATTGATAAAGTTTTGGAGAATTTGATGTTTCCCCATTCAAAGAGATTTTGCCTAGTAAAATGACTTGCCTTAATGGGACTTTGACTGTAATAAGCACAACCCACTTATATTCTGTATACTGTGGTACTGAGGTCTTTGAAAGCCTTTATGTTTTGCTATATAGATACAATTAGAAAGTATATTTGTGATTCAAATACAAAGAAAACAAACTACATTATCTGTGATATTCACAGTACAGAGTTTAATGATGCCACTTAAAAAGCATGTTTATGGGCAGGCAGTGACATGACCAACCCATCCTTTACACCTGATATGTGCTTTTTTAATAACTGAGAGTTTTTTTGTTTTTGTTTTTTACAAAAACATTGTGGTTAATTTGTTAAAAGATACATAATCTTGATATGCCAGGAAAGAGAATTTTAACAAAATAGCCATCATTTTAATACCGTCATCTCTTTCAAAAACATTTAATAATGTTTTTATTAATAATAAGCCTAAAGCTTTGATCTACTTTAAATGTAAAATCAGTAAACATATAGATCTCTGATTGTTGAAAAATGTTTCAACTAAGTGCTTTTGGTAAACACTTACTGTAGAGTTACTGTTTTTTTGTGTAAAAGCTAAATGGACTATATAGAGGGTGTGGGACACCATTTATTGATTTCTTGGTGCTCAGTGTTTCTTTAGAAGCCGGTTATAGGAATAAGATTTATCTCCACCTGTGAAACAGGCTCAGTAATGAAAAATCTAAAGTAGTATGAATATAGAAATGTTATGAGAGCAGAATTGTGATGGATCTATGTAATATACATCTTTTTTTCACAGCTTTTGACAGTCGCAATTTATCCTATTGCTTGTTTCTCAGCTTTATACTTTAATCCAGAGGATTGCATAATGTGAAAAGCCCTTCTCTCTTTCTCTGTCTTATATCTCTTAAACCATGGTATTAAACCATACCACTGTGAGATATATTTAACAGCTACTTTTTTATTTCTTTCCCAGGCTAAGTCCTGCACACTATCATAGACATTTTACCCTTTTAATGCAAACAGAAAAATTGGACATTAATAAATTCGATATAATTCTATATATCCTTTAAAATTCCCAAAAAAACATTTTAGGACAGGTTTAAGGTGTCAGTCTAGTAAAAAGAGTTTAACTTATGTCCATTTCCATTTTGCTTTTTGTTTGGAGAACAATAATCTGTCTTTCAGATTATACATTTATTCAAATCCCCCCAAAGAGGCTTAAGGTCTATTTAACTGTATCATTTGTTAGTTTAACGTGTATATTGTGAAATTTGCTTTGAAGTTATGAATGTTAGTTAATGAGGAGTAGTTAATGAGGCAACAGACAGGTATACACTGTTAAATATAAGTGTTTAATGCATTTTTATGCATCGTGTCATATCACTCAGCTCTTACTGTGTGTGTGTGTGTGTGTGTGTGTGTGCATCACAATATACAGTATGTACTCTATTGTTTGCCATGTGGCCATTTAATTGTACTACACACCATCCAGTTTAACCTGAAAACCTTGACGCCAGTACTTTACAACCAGTCCATTAGTAAGCCCTTTGGACATGCTTTCCATCATTCTTTTGGATTAATGGTTTCATTCATTATGCAAGCAAGTGTTGTTCTCTTGATGGTGGACCTTGCTGCTCTTTTATTGAACTCTGTAGCTTTTTCAATGTCCTATCCTTTCTGTTTTCACAGAGAACTTTTTAACATTCACCCTGATTGAACACAGGAACTGAATGCTTAAGCAAACAACATATTTCACATTTGTATTTATCTTCAAAACATTAAGGGGGAAATTAAGAAAGAGCATGCATATTTACAGAGAGAATTATGGTTTAGGTTCTGCATACTTTTCTAAAGAACTTAGAATGTTGTAAAGCCAGTACTGTAAAAAAACATCCTGGCTCAACAGCTTTTTTTTCAACCCAAAACTAACCCACAGTTTATTTATTCGATGAAGTGCTTGGTAATTAGCCCAGTATTCTAGTTAGTTGGGTTACTTTTACCTTCTGGTCGACGCTACAGAGCTCTGTTCACCAGAACAGCCCGACACAGAAACAGTTTCTTCCCTCAGGCAATCCATCTCATGAACACTTGAATGATAGTAATTATGGAACAAACATCACTACTTGCTGTACACTTTTTATACACATAAACACTTATTTAACAACATATTTTACATGCTAATTTGCACATAACAGCCGCCATATAACGTTGTATATAGTAATATTCCTGTACATACACTTGTCAATTTGTATATTTGCATTCACTACAACTTTTATTTTTAAAATATATTTATTATCTGTTTTTTGTCCTGTCTCTGTAATTCTGTTGCACTGTAGAAGCTCTGTCACGAAAACAAATTCCTCGTATGTGTGAACATACCTGGCAATAAAGCTCTTTCTGATTCTGATTCTACTTAAACAGATGCAAAAACATTCAGCGAGTTTTTTTCAGCGAGACTAAATCGCATTGATGTTGGAATAAAGAATGCTGATATAGAAACAGAGAAGCATATCATTTTTGTCTCACCATAAAAGGTGATTGTGGGGGTGACACGGTGGCTCAGTGGTTAGCACTGTCACAGCAAGAAGGTCGCTGGTTCGAGTCCAGTGTCAGTTGGCATTTCTGTGGGGAGTTTGCATGTTTTCCTTGTGTTGGTGTGGGTTTCCTCCGGGTGCTCCGGTTTCCCCCACAGTCCAAAGACATGCGCTATGAATAAACTAAATTGGCCGTAATGTATGTGTGTGAATGCGAGAGTGTATGGGTGTTTCCCAGTGCTGGGTTGCAGCTGGAAGGGCATCAGCTGTGTAAAACATATGCTGGATAAGTTGGCATTTCATTCCTCTGTGGCGACCCCAGATTTATAAAGGGACTATGCCGAAAAGAGCATGAATGTATATGTATGTATGTATGTATGTATGTATGTATGTATGTAATGGAGGCCAGCTAGCAAAGTGCTATGCAGGTAAACCTCACTCCTCTGACCTCAAAAGGTGCTCTAGCGACAGATGCTAGAGGCCATGGTCTTTAGCCTCCTTGTTAGAGCAACCGTCTCCCATACAGAGATTCGCCGGTACGATCCCAGCTCAGACCGGGTTGGGTGCAGTAGGACCGGTGGGTTACATATATACATATTTGCTGTGATTGGAAGAATACAAATCTCACTGGAGGGCTAATAGTTCTGCATTTAGCTATACTGTATGTAAGAGATAATCAACAGTTTGCTGTGCATTAAAGGATTTTAAATGCACGACGTGGAGGCAAGTATCCGCCCGAAGAACAAGCCTTCGGGAAGTGCATTTAAAATCCTTTAACGCACAACAAGTCATTAATTATCCCACTTATTCCATGGTCATTTGCTAAGTAATAGACAAGTTAAAATACGTTTTGCTCTTTACAGCTCAATATTTGGCTGAATTCTTGTCAGTTATGACATCTGCTTATGAGATCTAGTCCCTCAATGAATCAGCAGTGTCAGGCAGAGAGAGCGTTCGCAAGAGAGATCATGTGTGTGCGCATGTAAATGACATGGGCATAAGCTAACAGCTGGTGGATTTTCGAAAAAATTCAATTATAATAAAGTAATAAATACACAAAAAATACACAGAAATAATAAATACACAAAAAAGTAAACTTGAAATTATGATTCTGTACCAAAGTTTCTCACACTGCCCTCCAATCTATAATGAGCATTACCAAAACACACTGCAGCTGTTGTCAATGGTTCACTAATAATTTGCCAGACAAAAATATGTCTCTGGTTACTTCGCCAAAAGTTATAAAATGTTGGCTGTGTATTTGCTTGTCGCATGAATATTGTCATTTTATTATGGCTAATGTTTGTTATTGTGATTTTATCACAGTCAGTTACTTTCCAACACCTTTAAAGGCTAACTGAAATCTAAAATTTAAAATGCAGTAGTATAAAGTAATTAGTACATATAATCAAGCAGAATTTGCTTTTCCTTCTCTTTTTTCCCCTCTGCAGTCTACTGCTGTGCACCCGTCTCCCTGCGCTCTGGACGCCGGTGAACTGACATTCATCCCTTCCTCATCTTTTTCTCTTTCTCACCTTCTTGTGCCTGATGGGTTTCTATTCATTTTCATCTGTCTTCTCCCACACTCCTGTTGCTTGTTCTCTGTGCTTAGTTCCCTAAACCTTAAAGAAAGCCAAGCCTCAAATATTTTTTGTCTGTAAATATGCGCCTTTTTGTATTGCAGCTAATTAGATTAAAAAGTTGAAGGATGGAATGGAAACGTACAGCATGGTCAGTTATGTGAGCATCAATCCTGAAGCATTGCTGTTTATTTACCTTAATTTAAAGTCCATGTGATGTCAAAATTTACAATGTTTGTTTTCTTAGCGCAGATTGTTATTCTTAAGGTAAACAATTAATCAGTGCAAGTCAATCCACAAAAAAAAAAAAAAAAAAAGATAAATTTGATAATCTTCAAAGCCTGAACATTTGCTCTGTTGGCGTTAACTTACAATATTTTTTAACCACGCCCATTTTACCGTTAGTTTGCTATGAGGAAATGATGCACAAGAAGAAGGCCCCGCCCCCTACTCAGTATTCCATTTTAGTTGGAAATACATCAACAAACTGAATCAAAAGTCTTCGCAACTTCTGGTTCACGTGGACTTTAAGGAATTTAGTGGCTCTTTGGAATGTTTGAGGGAAATTAAAGGATGTGTTGTAATGGTCAATTCAATGAGTTTTCAAACCTCATGCACGAGGTCATGTACATGAAAGGAGTTTCGTTTTATACCATTCAATAGCATGTTGGTTTGCTCCTGAAAGAAATGTTATGTTGCGTTTAAAACAATATTACTTGCTCATTTTTACCACCATGTTTATCATTGTGTTAATGGCTAGAAAAAAAACTAATTAATGAAAGGCAACGAGGAAACTATCCAGATTAACAATGTTTTGTTTACATTTGCTCAGCTTTGAATTAGCATGAATGAAGTGCTAAATGCTATTTTGATTTATGGATTGCACTTTATGTGTGTCTTTAAGGGACTGTATGATTTTCTCTTATTAAAATATTTGAGATGTAATTGCTTTTACGTTATTCCATTTCACACAGGATTAGTTAGGAGTTTTATGACATTGCATAATGTGTTATGCATTATTTTGAAACATTTTTAGGGAGTGAACTTAGCTCAGCATTTATAACAGGGTCAACTAAACATTGCCATGTATATTAAAGCGATAGTTCACCCAAAAATGAAAATGTACTCACTATTTACAGTTCTCAACCCCATGTTTTTTTTATAGTAGGAAATAAAAGAAAATACTATGGAAGTCAGTAGCTGCTGGTTTACAACTATTCCAACAATTCCATTTTTCTGAATATCTTCCTTTGTGCAAGGGGTAAGGGTAAGTCAATGATGACATAATATTCATTTTGGGGTGAACATTCCTTTTATATATATTGGGGCTAGGTAAGTCAATGACATTGCACCTTTTCAAGTTTTCATTTAAGTTTTTCAATAAAAATTATTGTTTATATTAAGACATAAAAAGAACAAAAATAGTACAGTTCTTTACAGATTATTATTATATTATTATTTTTTTTTTACAGAGGTTTTTAAAACCATCAGCATTTGAAAAAAAAAAACATTTCTTCCAAATATTTACCTTGTTAAAATAGCAAATGCATTTGTACACCCATGGGCGTGCTGGTCTGAAATGGAGAAATGATCTGAAAACACGCATACACATTGCTTATTACACACACAGGGATGTGCAGCATCACTAAAAACATGCATGCACATTGCTTATTACACACACAGAAATATCTTTACATACAAAAATTTAAGGTTTTCAGTTATTTTCCTTACAAAGTCTGCCATGTTAATAGCAAATGCACCATGACAAGACCGCAACTTGTCTTAAAGGGAATGGGAGATGAGACTAATTTGTTTAATGCAAGTTACACCCAAAACACATCCATAACTCATCAAGAAAATTAGGACAATCCTTTTAGACAATAGATTTAAACAAGTGCATCTGCCCCATATGCTTTAGACCAGGGGTGTCAAAGTCAATTCCTGGAGGGCCGGAGCCCTGCAGAGTTTAGTTCCAGCCCTGCTTTAACACACCTATCTGTAAGTATCAAACAAGCCTAAAACACTCAATTAGTTTGATCAGGTGTGTTTAATTAGGGTTGGAACTAAACTGTGCAGAACTGCGGCCATCCAGGAACTGGCTTTGACACCTGTGCTTTAGACCGTGCCCTTTGATTGTTAAAAAAGAGCCATAAATGTTTTACAAACCTAATGCTCATTCTGAATATTGTATATCTTTAAGGCCTTTCTTAAACTTTGGTTAGTTTTTTTCACTGCAGGACATTACATCCAATGACTACAGCTATTTTATATGACTTTAAAACGTTATGACCAGTTTTAAAGATAAAAACTTCTTAACTTGTAAAACTAGTCTAAGCAGTTTATTCAGCTGGCCCAAGACCAGAAATGCAATTAACTGTGCATGCATTTATTGAAAGCACTGAAACACTGCTGGTGTGTGTGTTTTATTATTATTATTAGTTGCCTAAAACAATGGCTAAACAGATATCTGGCTAAGGATTATCATTCTGATTATTGTAGATTTGTAAGGATTTTCTTGAACTCTGTGCTCAGTGGGAGTCCTCACTGCGAGATGTTACATAACTACAGTTATGTTATAAGCCATTACTTTGTGCTATTCATTTTCTTAGGAATTTTTAATTAAAAGTTTCTTATGGCTCCTGTTGCAAGTATGCACCTGATCCCAGATTGGTTTGGAAATACACCAAACATCGACTACCGCGGGACACCACTATGATTTGTCACCTGGGAAGATCTCCTTGTGTGGTTTGCCACAACGTAAGGTTGTTTGTTTTATTGTGCACGTTGGTTTGTTGGTAAAATCTTTGCATGGGTGTGTATGTAATCAAGATGTTAACAATATCAGATTTAGCGATGTGGCTGGTATTTCAGTCTAATTTTGCAGACGTGACACTGTTTACTCGTGACACAAGATGACATGTGCCACTAATCGATAGTGAGTGTGTGCGCGCATGCACGTAAACTCTCTCTGTGGTTGCAGCTGACGTATATATGAGCTCTGCTGGGAAAGGGTTGGGAAAGAGAGCTGAGTCACAGTGAATCCAGGAACAGAACAGGCCTCTCTTGAACTTGACTACCAAACCTGAACACATACACGCACATTCACTCCTAGGGTTCATCCAGAGGTTCCATCGTTCCACACTTCCTTTTCTCTGTTTTCTTTTTTAAATATCTTGAAAAGGGCAAATGCATTTATTGTAGTATCAGATCATTTTGTGAGTGATTTTAGCGTTTAGAAAATGGGAGATAAATCAGTGAGAATGGAATAGCAGAAAGACAGATAGAGAGCAGTATGAAGAATGGAATTGTGTTGGGACACACGTATTTGCACAAGTGGTTTTTCCAGAACAAAGTGAGTTATGTTGGGTTTGTTATGCTTGGCTTTTATCCATGACCCACATTCCATTTGATTTTATTCACCATCTCGTTTTTCATTTACAAGACACAGAGAAAATGCTTTTTAGGTCTAAAAGAACAGCTAAATTATTTTATCTTTGTGTTTGTTGAGATGTTTAGATATTAGGATATTCTAAATTATTCTGGTTGGATTATTCATGGATTTTAAATTATTTTTATTGTGAACCAGGCAAAAATATACTTGGAAAACTTACAGCACATTTCTCCTCAGCAAACATTGACAAACAATCCAGTAATGTCCAGTAATGCTCTGAATTAAAACATTTAGGTTAAATTCAGGCACATATGTGACACTGGACCACAAAAAACAGTCTTATGTTGCATAGGTGTATTTTTGGCTATTGTATGGGTCAAAATTATCAAAAAATCATTCAAATTTTAAGTGAAAATAATGTTCTAGGGCGACACGGTGGGTCAGTGGTTAGCACTGTCACCTCACAGCAAGAAGGTCGTTGGTTTGAGCCCCGGCTGGGTCAGTTGGCATTTCTGTGTGGAGTTTGCATGTTCTCCCCGTGTTTGCGTGGGTTTCCTCCAGGTGCTCTGGTTTCCCCCACAGTCCAAAGACATGCGGTATAGGTGAATTCAATAAACTAAATTGGCCGTAGTGTATGTGTGTGAATGAGTGTGTCTGGATGTTTCCCAGTACTGGGTTGCAGCTAGAAGGGCATCCGCTGTGTAAAACATATGCCGGATAAGTTGGCGGTTCATTCCGCTGTGAATAAGGAACTAAGCCGAAGGAAAATGAATGAATGAATGAATAATGTTCCATGAACATATTTTGGTAATGTCCCACTGTGTATATCAACACTTTTAATTAATGATGTGCATTGCTAAGCATTTAATTAAGATAACTTCAAAAGCGTTTTTCTAGGTATTTACATTTTTTTTAAACCCTCAGATTCCAGATTTTTAAATAGGCCAAACATTGTCCATCCTAACAAAAACCATACATCAATGCAAAGTTTATTTATTCTACTTTCAGATTATTTATAAATATACTTTTTTTTAATTACACTTGATAGGTTGATAGGTTTTGTGGTCCAGGTTTACATATGTGAGGATTTTAGCATACTGTTCTGCATCAAATCTTTTACGTCAGACTGTTTGACAGCCAGGACTTTGCTCCTAATTATCCCATTGACACCCCACAGATATTTCTTCCATTTTTTACAATCCCCAAAATTGATCTCGGGTGGACAAATCGGTTTAATGTAAGCATGACTGTAGAGGTTTATTTAAAAATTAACAAATCAAATGTTGATACTGCAGTCATTTTGATAGTAAATTGAGCTTTACAGTTTGTTTAACAGAAAGTGCATGATTTTTGCTTATTTTCACTTGATCAAGCACGTTACTTAATTAACCCATGGACAGTAGTGACCCATTATGGCGTGAACTATGTATTATTGCATCAGTGACAGTAACATTTATCTTTCTGTTTCAGCTTGGCTGCATTCAGCTCATGAGTCTGTGTCAGAGAGGACAGTACAGCAGGAAGTGGAAACAGTGTCTGTGGCCAGCAGCGAGAGTTTTGCAGACCATGGCTATGCCGCATCAGAGGACATGGCAGAGGAGTCTGGCCCAGTCTCTCCCTCTGAAAGAATGCAGTCTGTGTCACCCATGGACATCATGTCTATAAACAGTGACTCAGCTCTGCCTGTGAAGCAGTCCAAAGAGTCTTCCAGTGATAGCGATGAGGGATGTGCAACTTGGGGCTCTAGACAGAGGTATACACATATACATGCTTATTCTAGCCACCCAAAACAGAAGCTTCTGGCCGCACTGCTCTGCTCCTAGGCATTTATATATATATATCCATGGTTCCACTTCACTTCACCTTATTGATATTTAATAGGAATGGGTTTAGAGTTGTAGGAAGGGCTTTATTGTCCCAGTAAGGTGGCATCCATATGACAAATATTCACATTTACATGGTATGGTAATACTGCATAATGTTTCATAATGTGTAGCCTTAATACTGAGGTGTAAATAAATTTTCACTAAGTATGAATAGCATCTAACTAGGCTAACTGGAGGGAAAATAGTTCTGTTTTGACATGCACTGTAAATAGATCTTATCACTATTTGCGCTTACTGAAAATGAGCACTGCCCTTTTCTGTACTGTAACTGACTTAAAAACGTTATTATACATCTTGATGAAGAAAAAAAAATCTAGATCACTGACTTGTAAGACTAGTCTAAGCAGTTTATGCAACTGGCCAGAGACCAGAAAGCAAATTTGCAGTCAACTGCAGATCCATTTATTGAAAACACTTATTGTGGGGTGTTTATTAATGAACTATGGGTAAATAGACATTTGGCTACTCACGATGAACTGGTTAACATGAACCAATAGCCTGTGTGATGTCTGCAGAAAAAAATAATGTCCAAAAAATACAAATAAAAAGATGAAATTGAGTGCGCTAAGAAAGTAAATATGTTGAGATTTAACCCTTGTGCACTGTTCAAACTTACTACCCTTTTGTTATGTTCAGGATGAAAACATCCACTGAATTAAACTGCTGTAAAAATGCATCAGATAAATATTTTTTCTAATTATTTTGCAGAAATCTGTTAATCAACCTCAGTCCTTATCAAAACTACTAAATTGTTTAAAAAATTACAGGATTTTAACTCTTTAATTGGCAAATTCACAAATAATGTCACAAAATGATGTGTTTTCAATATAAGAAGTAATTTTGGACTGGAATTTTTTTTTTACCTTTTATCAAAGTCTTGATGCATTGTTAGATTTTAATTTTTTCTCCCTAATTTACTGTTGGTGGCTGTTTTTGCCCCATTGACTTCCATTATAACCACATTTGATGGTGCATAAATACACAGTCTTTGTTTTAATTTACTCCATGTAAAGAGCTGAGATACATATTTTGATTTTCTCAGACACATCAAGGTAAGTGCATAAAGGTCACTCTCACACACTCACAGACACAGGTTAATGGTGCCAACTGATGATCAACAGTAAAAATTACAAATTTTACCTCTTCCCAACAGGGAAAACCACCAACAATCAAAACTGCATTATTATATGGTGTCATGGTTTTGTAATCAAAAACATGTGGTTGTAATGGAAGTCAATGGGGCAAAAAGAGCCACCAACAGTAAATTAGGGGAGAAAAAAATGAAAATTAATCAAAAATAATGCATCAAAGGCAATGTTGTTTCACATGTCCAAGACATTGATAAAAGATTTTTAAAAATCCAGTCCACAATTACTTTTTATGTTGAAAAGGAGTAATTTTGGGGGGGGGAGGGCTTG
>CAIGQV010019270.1:2698002-2748534 GCA_903798115.1 Danio jaintianensis
GGGGGGGGGGGGGGGGGGGGGGGGGGTTTCCACAAAATCAGTGACATCGTTTATGAATTTGGCAATTAAAAAGTTAAAATCCTGTAAATTTTCTAAGCAATTTGGTAGTTTTGATCAGGACTGGGGTTGATTAACAGATTTATGCAAAAACAAAATGAAAAAAATATTTATCTGATGCATTTTTACATCAGTTTAATTCAGTAGATGTTTTCATCCCGAACATAACAAAAGGGTAGTAAATTTGCCCAGAGTCTATCGTTGAGTTTTTCTTTAAGTTCAAAGCATTTTCTCAAAATATGTGTCAAAATAAGATTTGTCACCAAAAATCATTCCGCTAGCTGAAACACAGAAAATGTTATGGTCAAATTAAGACACAAAATCACCCCAGAGTGGATAAAAACATCCCCAACAGCACATAATTCATGCTGGTTATAGCTGGTTTTTAGAGGGCTAATGAAATAGAAAAAAAAACAGAGCTCTAAAATATTCTAATCCACATACTTGAGGTGGAATCATTATCATTCTATTAGAGTTTCAAATATTTTACTATTAAAAATAAAAGTAATTTTATACAGTATTCATCACACTTTTACCACAAAATCTACCCCATAACTCCATAAAACCAGTCTGTTTATAAGACCTCTGTTTCTTTACTGGACAGGAATCAAAAGCTCTTCCAGGCAGAGTGGAGACGGATCAGACAATTTATCTCTCTCGTTCACTCTGTTTACCACCATCAATTCATTCCCACCATTTAGCCAGTCTCACATTTAGCCTTTTCCAGCCAGCCGATGTTTCTCTAGGGCTGACTGAGGAGCCTGGCTTTTTCAAACGTAGCTTTATAGAGCTGAAAGTGCTGACTGATATCCAGATGTATGTGTGTAGAGTCTCTGCCAAAGCCTGCAGCCTCACCTCCAGCTCATTTCTCCAGTTCTGTCTCCACTCTATGACTCTATACTGTCTTCTCGTGCTTTGCTTTTTTTTTTTCCAGGAAAGAGCTATTAGATTTTCCACCCGGTCATCTTTTAAAGCAGGCTCTTCGAAGGGTGTTGAAAGACACTTTTTTTTTTTTCCTAGGCTTGTGTTCCTGTCTTTACACCTCACCCAATTGTTTTGCACTGCCTGGTGAATGTATTTAAATAATGGCAGCATTTTTTGCCAAGTGCAAACTAAGAGAGCTTAGGTGTTGTTTTCAGAATAGAGGATAGAGGAGAAGGTGGATTTTATTTTACAATACACTCAACAACTATATAAATGCAACACTTTTGTGTTTGCTCCCATTTTTCATGAGCCATACTCAAAGATCTAAAACTTTTTTAATGTATACAAACGGCCTATTTTTCCAAAAACTCACTAACACAAAGTTAAGCCTTATTCGGATGGGATTAGTTTTCCAAAGAGGTTACATAATTCTTTTCATACGTCATTTCATGTATGGATTCGGACAGGACTAACATTTTTGTGTCTATTACGGAGGTAGAAGTTTCTGTGTTTTACTTGTGTGTGTTGCACAAAACCACGTGTTCAGGATATATAAAAGTAGATTTCAGGAATATAATTGAAAAACTGCAAATGAGCACAATTCATGAAATTTGATCAAATGTATTTTGAAAAGTAGATTTACATTTAGGTGGCGCAGTGGGTAGCACAATCGCCTCACAGCAAGAAGGTCGCTGGTTCAAGCCTTGGCTGGGTCAGTTGGCATTTCTGTGTGGAGTTTGCATGTTCTCCCCGTGTTCGTGTGGGTTTCCTTCGGGTGCTCCGGTTTCCCCAACAAGTCCAAAGACATGCGGTATAGGTAAATTGAATAAACTAAAATTGTTCGTAATGTATGAGTGAGTGTGCAGTAGTGAAGAAATAGTGTATGAGTGTAAATGAGTGTGTATGGATGTTTCCCAGTGATGGGTTGCAGCTGGAAGTGCATCTGCTGCGTAAAACATATGCCGGATAAGTTGGCGGTTCATTCCGCTGTGGCGACCCCAGATTAATAAAGGGACTAAGCCGAAAAGAAAATGAATGAATAAATGATGCACTTTGAAATGTAAAGTAAAACATCCTAACTTGTTTAGTGTTTAAAAATTGTATTCATTCATTCATTCATTTATTCATTCATTCATTTTCATTTCAGCTTAATCCCTTATTTATCAGTGGTCACCACAGAGGAATGAACCGCCAACTATTCCAGCATATGTTTTACGCAGCGGATGCCCTTCCAGCCGCAACCCAGTACTGGGAAACACCCATACACTCTCGCATTCACACACACACACTCATACACTAAGACCAATTTAGTTTATTCAATTCACCTATAGCTGTGGGGGAAACCGGAGCATCCGAAGGGAACCCACTCCAACACGGGGAGAACATGCAAACTTCACACAGAAATGCCACCTGGCCCAGCCGGGACTCAAACCAGCGACCTTCTTGGCGAAAGTGCTAACCACTGAGCCGCCTGCTTAAATTTTTTTATAAAAAGTATATATATATATATAAAACTTTATATACATTTAACAAAATTTTAACCTGATGCTTTCATAGAACTTCTTATAATAAACCCATTGGAATAAATACGTTTTATCTTATAGAATTTTCACGTTATGTAATTGACTGCAGATATGAAAGTTCTCTTACCTGAAACTGATATTACTGCAATTAACAATTTACGTGATTTGGCTTTTCTTATTGATTTAATTTCTTACATTTTTTTATTTCTTTAAATAGTAGCAAACACATCTACATCCATTATTGGTGCGCAGAAAGTAACAACCAGAATACAGGCACGCTAGAGATTGTACGGTGGTTCACGTTGAAAACACACAAGAAAACGCGTTTTGGAAAAAACATTTTTGGCAATCACAGACATTCCCTTTTGGACGGGATAAGATTTCTCATAGGACTGCCAAGATTGCTGAAAAACAGTAGGTAATTTGTTCTGGAATTTTTACAGTGATCGTGTGAGGAAATTCGGGATTAAAATCACAATGTAAAACAAAAATGTCTCTTAATGTTCCCCAGTAAAACTAGTCCCATCCAGATTGGGCTTTAGAAAAATGTGTCAACAATATTTGAGAGAAATAGGTCTTTTGTGTACATAGAAAAAGTTTTAGATCTTTGAGTTCAGCTCATAAAAAATGGGAGCAAACACAAAAGTGTTGGATTTATATTTTACTTTAAATGTCATTTATTCATTTTTTTGCCAGTTGAGTCTTAAGTCTTGTTTGTGGGATTGCGTTGCTATACCAATGCTAAATATATGTAATTACTTGACAAATTAGCGATTTTTTATTACTTATTATTTTATTTTATTAGATATGTACTGAAGTCACTTCTTTTACTTGTTACAAATACACAGTAACCTGAGATTTTTTTTTTTTTTTAGCAGTGGACATATTCAGGATGGACAAAAGTCAATCAAGAGACAAAATGGATATGAAGAAGATCCAGAGATTACAGCTCAGATCCACCTCACCCTGGCCGACTTGGATGCAAATCTGGCAGGTAAATAACTTATGGTTGAAGTCAATTATTACATTTCAATCACTCAACTGTGCCTTCCTCGTTAATACTTTAAAGAGTTATGTCAAGTTTACACTGTGCTGTTTTTGGATAACTCTCTGGAGTAGCATTCAGTTGCTGCTGCGTTCATGCTGCATTGATAGATCAGTTTGTGCTTTGTTTGTGTTTAATGTTGTTGTAAAGTTTATTTATTCTGAGATTGCACTATATAAATCTTCCCCGAACTGCCCTGTATCTTGCTCTCTCTTGATTCACACAGCATGATTTTGATCACCAACAGGTCCAGATATTTAGGATGACAAACATTTCACAGGCGTCAGTGACATGTCGGTTATTCTCTCAGATTGTGTCTTTGATGATAATTCACACTGCGTGATTATTCCTCTCGTGAACAAGCTCTGATTTGTCTCAATGACTTGGCATCCATAATTTTATTAAAGCATAAAATGCCATTTTATGTTTGCAGAGATTTAGAAAACATGCTAAGTTAACACATAATGTGCATTCCAATCTGGCTTTTGGAAACAGCATATTGCAGCATTGGGTCAAATACTACGGAAGTCCTAAGAGGCCATGCATTAAAATATTTTTTCTCTCTTGTTTTGTCGTGATCTCAACATAACAACTTGTTTTCTCGTGATCTCGACATAACAACAATTTGTTTTCTCGTGATCTCGACATAACAAATAGTTGTTTTCTTGTGATAACGACTTAATTTTCTCGTGATCTCGACATAACAAAAAGTTGTTGTCGTGATCACGACTTATTTTTTTGCTTTTATCTATTAATTATTATTATTATTATTATTATTATTATCATCATCACTGTTATTATTATTGCTATTATTATTATTATTATTATCTGGCCAATGTCTGGCCAGTAAGTCTGAACCAGCCCTGCGAACAGGGAGATAATAGCCTAACTGCAGACGTGCGTTCGTGCAACACATTAAAGGCGTTCAGAACAGCCATAATAATATGAGCGCAAATGCTCGTGCTCATGATTAATGTACATTCATTATTATATTCATGTATATGACTATACATCATTATTTAAAATAATTCCCTCAACTGTTACCATTTTAAAGCAACTCTATGTGGCGCAAAATAAGTTGCTGCATGTATGAATTAAATTATGAAGAATGATGTAGATCCTGCTTTTGCTTTAATCCTTTCCGCAAGTTATTTATAGTTACTTTAAAATTGCGCCATATAGAGCTGTTTTAGAATGGTAACAGTTGAGGGAATATTATTGCAAATAATGATCATATACATGAATATAATAATGAATGTACATTAATCATGAGCATGAGCGTTTGCACTTATATTATGGCTGTTCTAAACGCCTTTAAGGTGATGCACGAATCCGCGTCTGCAGTTAGGCTATTCTCTCCCTGTTCTCCCTGTATAATTAATACATAAATAAATAAAAGCAAAAAAATAAGTCGTAATCACGACATAACAACTTTTTGTTATGTCAAGATCACGAGAAAACGAGTTGTTATGTCGAGATCACGACAAAACAAGAGAGAAAAAATATTTTAATGCCTGGCCTCTTAGGACTTACGTAAAATACAGACAGAACTGTGGGTTATGTTAACATAACATATAGAGAGTGTATTAATCCTCATGTTTGTATGATTTATGGTATGCTTTTTAATATTTTTTTTTACATCAATCATGGGTTAATATTTCCAGATTAATTTACAAAATGTAAATACTTCACAGCTACTGTGTTCACACACACACACACACACACACACACACACACACACACACACACACACACACACACACACACATTTTGTATGAATACAGTGTAGTTTTTATTCAGAATATATATTTTTTATTTATAGAATATTGTTTACATTTAAAGGAGACCTTTTATACCTTTACAACATTGGGCTGCTGTTTGGTGGAGGAACTGTATTTGTGATAGCTGAAAAACTTCTTATAAAATGACTATTAACAAAAAGTACAGCATTTTGTCATCAAGTATTATAATGAACTTTTGCTTATACATGCAAACGGCATTTTTCTGATGCTAAACAACAATTTCTGACATGTTAACTTGATCTTGTCTCTATATGCTGCATTGCCTAATGCACAAATTATACCTCAGCTGTAGGGAAAAGAGGGGTATGATTGACCCAGACACTGAACCCAACAGTCTAAAAAGATTCATGATGTGATATTTAATTATATTTATTATAGATTTGAAAGATGGGGATTACAGTCAATTGCACTTTTTCTGTTGGTGTCATTAACCTGGCAACTAGAACGTCTTGGGGGGGATAATGTTTTTAATTTGCTCTACCTAGTTCAGCTGCTATTGTAGCTGTCAATATTACTCACTACAACTTTAAATTTAAAGTGACTAACATTGTCTTCCGTGAAGCTAAATGTACTTTAGCATTTCATAAACCTTTCAAAATCTTCCTGTTTTTAGTTATCCATCCTGTAAATTATCAGGAAATACTTTAGTAAAGTGCATACTGGCAGTTTATTTGTCATACTGTACATGTGCACCCCTTAAAGACCCCTAAATGACTAATTTTGTCCGTAACTATGTTTCTCCTATATATTAGACATGAATCACTCAGATGGAGCGTCTGTATTTGTGGATGATGAAATACCCGTGTCCATTGTTGACATGGACATTCCAGTAACAGCCATTGATGAAGTTCTTGATGATGACCAGTGCAGCGCAAGCAAGTGTGAGTCAACATTGTTGCGCAGTACTCAAAGCATCACTAGCCAACCGTACACACCATGTGAAGTTATCCAAAACAAAAACAACAATGCCTGTCTAACAGAGGAGAAACACAGAAGTCCATTTCCAGACATAGAGAAGCAGTTACAAGTGGCTACGCTCACAGTTATCGACAAACCCACAATTCAGTCTCCGACCAGCAAAAAGCCTTCACGAGACACTAAGATCACAGATAATATGGAACAGAAAGCCATATTCAACTCTGAGACTAAGAGTAAAGCTGAAACCGTAGAACTAACGAGTCAGAAAGACACTGTATTACAGAAGTCCCAAAGTTTTGCGCGTCCTGATGTGCAAAGCGTTCAAAAGGAAAGGACATCTAGTACCAGAGTCCTGCCAACTCAGGGTAAGATTACCCAGAGCTCTTTCTCTCGCTTTGGAATGAAAACCTTCACAGTCATCCCTCCGAAACCAGCTGTGTCCCAGACCAAGCCCGCAGGCTCTCTAGTCACAGGTGCCATTAAGATTGATGAGCAGGGCAACATGGTTACACAGAGACAGATTTCCTCTGGCCCAGAGAAAAATGTCAGTCCCAGTGTGGATACTACTAGAGCAGACAAAACCCCACTGGTCAAAGCCAAAGCCTTCTGGAGCACTACAGAGAAGCAAGAGAAATCAACTACAGCCAACCCAGGACCCATCATAAATAATGGAGATACTGATGTGTTCAAACCCTCAATTGTGACTGGAAGCTTTAAACTTTCACCTACCGAGGAAACACACAAAGAGGTCATTATAATGGAAAGGAAGCCCATATCTGTAGTGGCAAGTAAGCCTTTGTTCTCAGAGAATCCCTCTTTCACAGCTGAAAAGCGAGACCTCTCCTTTCTTATACCTTCCAGAAGAACCTCCAGCCAATACGTAGCTTCCGTCATTGCTAAAAACAATAAAAACAGTAGCATTCCTAAAACTAAAATAGACACCACGCAGGCACCTTTGTCTATCGGTGGTGTTCAAAACCCTGTCAATCAACTGTTAAATAATGAGGTTAAACCTGCAAACAATCATAAACCTATTATCACTTTCAAACCCACTGAAAATTCAGTGCCTTCTTTTAGACCTAAATGCCTACAAAGTTATGTTGCAGAAAAGCCGACAAGTTCTGAGAGGATAAGCACTCTGCATGGGGGCGACAGAACCAAATCTCTGGATTCACAACCCTTAAGCAACAAAATCCAGCCTTTCACACATGTGTCTGCTCACATTAAATCCATGGAATCCTTCTCTGAAGAAGCCACATCAATCAATAATTTCCCAGACACCTCCTCTGCCCGACAGACGCCAACAGACACCACACATCCACCACTTGCAAAAAAGCCAGAGTTACACAAATCTGAGATTCCATCTGAACCAAACCAGGGCAATGTGTTTGGGCCGGTTAAGAAGTTCAAGCCTGTTATTTTTAAGCCTGTCCAACAGGAAACTTGTATCCATAGCTCGCTGATGGAGGCCATTCAATCTGGAGAGGGCATTGAACGCCTTAGAAAGGTAAATTACTGTATATATATCATGAAATAGACCAATACCAGCTTTTTGAGAAACATCCTCTTAAGCTGGTATAGATTTAACACTCTGACTCATTATAGATTTTCACTTTGGGGAATGGTAAAAGTATTTAATGCCTTGCTTTTCATATTGCCCAGGTGTCTGACTTGCCTACCAGCTGTACAGTTAAGAAGCCATCATACAATGATCCAGAGAATGAGCGTTCAGCACTTCTTTCAGCAATAAGAGCTTCAAGCACCTCAGCGAAACTTAAGAAGGTAAGTTTATAATGTAGCATGTGATGCCTAAGGCATGTTCACAATTATCGCAGTCACATCAGCAAAATTTTATGCAAAAAATAGATCACTTGTCAGTAGTTAAATGATGCACAAAGCAGCACTAACACATCATTTCCTCACTTTCTTCATAGAACCCAATGCAGAATTTCAGGATTCTTTCACCTGAAATTCCAGATTTCACACAGATTTTCTATAGAAATACCTGCATTGAAATTTCACTGAGCAGCACAAACTTAACTGTTGCACCCTGCATATTTGACAGGGCGCTCTGTGCACTTGTAGTTGGAAAAAAGTAAACACTGTGCGAAAAAATGCCCAACGTCATGCACTCCAGCACCAAGACCACTGATACAGTGGTTGCTTAGCAACATAAAAAGCACAGCGCCTTGCATTTTCAGAACTAAAAAAAATGACTTAAAAATAGCCACATTTACCTTTGTACATGACATTCATTGATATCAAATATTAACTCATTGGTAGACATGCACTTGTTCATAATGTTGGAACACATGAAAAGCGCTATATGCACATGCGCACTACAGAGCCGCTCAAACAGCACCTGATTATGGGACTGGGTTATCTTTCATGTCTGATCACATGAAAACAGTTCAAAAGGTTTGATTATAAACACAGTTTGTGATGTCTAAAGTGAAAGTAAACTGAGAAAATTGAATACGCGACTGTGTGCCAGTCTTAAAGTGACTGCAGACTTATAGACTTTAAAGGGGTGGTCCACAGTGGGTTTTTTAAGGTTTGATTGTGTTTATGGGGTGCAAAACAATGTGTGTTCGTGATTCATTTGTAAAAAATCACATCATTTGTTCACATATCTTACCTTCATTTTATACAGCTACTGAGCTAACATGGAAACGACCATCATATTTCCTGGTTCCTCCTATAAGGCCCGCCCTCAAAGGGCTCTGATTAGTCAGCTAACCTAATGTGTTGTGATTGGCGGATCGGCTTCACGTCACCAGGAAACGTCATGCCTCTCTTGCATGCTGTCTGTCAGACTGTAAATAATGTTAGTGAAGCCGTATCAGTTTAAGCCTAAGTCAGACACAGAAAATGAAGAGGACACAGCTGAACCCATGCAAACGCGACTCTTGCGAGATGTTTCTAAATGGTATGGGTTTTTCTTGTTCGTTGGTAAGAGGAGGAATGTGTTCAAGTCATCAGCATTTCATTTCAGCATCTCATATTAGTGTATATAGGAAATGATACATTATAAGATGGCTGTAAAGTCTCCGTTTCTAATAGATAGCAGTTAAAACGGTGTACTCTGGTTTTTCGTTCACTTTCTGAGGTTTAACCACGTCATAAAATTGCAATCGTAATGACATTGTACTGTAGTAAGGCTAGGACAAATTAAAACGCACTTCAGGTATTTATAAAGAGTATGTTTATGCTGAATAAATAAATGAAAATATAATGAAAGCACGGACAAACCTATTCTGAAAACAATGCACTTTTATAAATAAATAAATAATGAAACATACGTTGCAGAAAAAGGAATAAATTATATGATGTGGTATTTTCTTTATTCTGAGTAAAACGGTTCACAAAATTACCGTAATAGTGCGCGTGCTCAACAATGCATTGCTGCCATCTTGACTGTTTTTCTGAAGTGCTGCTGGCTTGACTGCAGTGTTGTACATCCTTTTTTCTTGTTTTACATCTAGTAAAACAAGTAGGGGAGGGGGCGGTGGCGGCGCCTCAGGGAGACTTGGGATGTCTGTACATAATATACTCCATTATTTCAAATGTAAAACTCACGGAATGCTGATGCATACAGATACATTGCAGTAGCTGGTGACGATTGTGGTAGTTACAGGGGTAAAACGGATACATATGTTTGTAGCTAAATCATACCCGCCAAACTCCCGTTTTTCCAGAGAGTCTCTCTTATTTCACACCCATCTCCTGCCACCCTCCCGTCTTGTTATTTCTCCCGGAAAACTTCCGTAATTTCATCCCCACACCAGGTCATCAATTTTGGTATAGCATCTGATCGCCGCCGGCCAAAAACATGGTACAGTTATTACCATCACATACACCCGCAGCCCATCCACCCCCCCGGCTCTCAACTTTGTTACTCAGAGATCACCACACCAAACCAAACTGCCCACACACCCCGTTCTCGGGAAATTCGGGCACAAATGTTGGCAGGCATGAGCTAAATTGCTAATAATAATTGCTAGTGGCAAACCGCGTTTCTCGTTGTTTATATCCTTGTTTACGTCCTTACTACAACATAGCCTACAATGAACGCTAGAAACTATGCATGTAAGATATCAATTTTAACAAAAAGAACTACTTACAGGTTGTGGCTCACAATCCACAGCTTCTTCTTTTATCATAGGTACTGCTCCTTCTTTGAGGAGATGTTTTTGGCTGAATCCAGCACTTAACTGCAACCAATTGTGGAAGCTGTCCTTTGTAAAATGCTTTGCACAGAGAGCTATATCTTTTTAATAATATTCTGGAACATAATTAAAAATGAATTTTAACCACTTCTCTCTTTGTGTCACGTCCCTTGGAAGGCCAAATAGTGAAACAGAACAAGATCCATGGAAATAGCAGCTTTTGGATGGCATTTTCCTTTCTCTACTAACGCGTCTGTAGCCACGCGCGTAACCTGGAACGTTTGTGATCTCATTAGCCCGGATGTATTTTTTTGTAGTCCCCAAATTCATTCGCTGTAGGCTTTGCTAAGCTAACTCTGTAAAAGCCAATGTCTCCCTTTGCATTAAACTTTGAGCATCTTACATTCAGAGATGTTGTTTATGTCCACACAGCAACATTACACATCAACTAAAGTTTAAAATATGATATCGTAGTGGACCGCCCCTTTAAAAAAAAACGTCATGGTTACGTCCGTAACCCACGTTCCCCGAATAAGGGAACGGAGACATGCGTCTGGAACAGACTATGGGAGTGCGTCAGACGACCAATCACTCTGAAGAGTAAGAAAACGGGCCAATGAAATGCCAAATTGCATTGGCAGAGCTCTGCTCCACAGCTGGCAGCAATGAGCTATCAGCGCTATATAAGCTGCACGCTGTGGAGTGAGCCTCAGAATTTTGCCTGCTGAAGAGCCGATCACTCAGCTAACAGCTGGAGACTCAGCTGCTGTGGCAGTGGAGACGCATGTCTCCGTTCCCTTATTCGGGGAACGTGGGTTACGGACGTAACCATGACGTTCCCCTTCATACGGGAACTTCAACATGCGTCTGGAACAGACTATGGGAGACTGTATGGAAAACGCCACTGCAGCTAAGCCCGTCACACCCCTGATGTGAAGTTTGCCAAGCATAGCGTGAGCGCACAGCATCACCAGGAGCGCAACCTTCCAACGTCCCTAGGCCCTTAATTACCATTACATGGGAATTATTAAAATTTAGATCGGGAGTCGTAACGAGCTTTTACCTAGCTAATATAGACTAGGGATTTTTTAAATTACGACATTACGTTGGGAAAGCGTGCCAGTCCCCGAAGAGGGAGGACGCTGCGGAGCCACCTGCTACCCAAGAGGGGAGACTTGATGGTAATAGAGCATATGGACTAGCCCTGATGAGGGGGAGTACTACATTTGATAAGCTGGTTAGCGGGTAGGGAAGACACGGGTCCGCCTGGTCAGGGGGAACCCTCCGTGGCTGAAATAAGCGTATGGGGTCACCCCAGGGGGGGGGGACCGCACAAGCTGGCACCGAACCTCAGCATGTGGGTAGACCAAATGGGCATACAGACATCACACTGAGCCAGGCACCCGACTCCTCCGCTGAGTCAGGTGCTGGGGGCCTCGGAGGAATTCTCTAGGGTTCGCCAAGTGGGAAACTTACTAGTAGAATAAGAAATGCGCACGTATCTCCGGGTTAGGGAGCATGGCGCGGCAAGCGTTTGTTAACACCGAGCTTAGTTTCCCTCCGATTGACTGGGGTTACCCAGTAATCGGGTGGAAACCGGCTCCACTCGAAGATTATAGAATCTCGCGAATGTATTAGGTGTCGCCCAGCCCGCAGCTCTACAGATATCTGTGATAGAGGCGCCGCGTGCTAACGCCCAGGAGGAGGCGACACTTCTAGTAGAGTGTGCGCTCACATTAGCGGGACGCGGCTCGCCCTGGCATTGGTAAGCAAGGGCGATGGCATTAACTATCCAGTGGGCCAACCTCTGTTTTGATACGGCACTTCCCTTCTGCCGACCACCATAACAGATAAAGAGCTGTTCACCAGATCTTACACTTTGCGTTCGTTCCACGTAAAGGCGCAAAGCGCGAACGGGACAAAGCAATGAGTGGGCTGGGTCTGCCTCCTCCGAAGGCAGCGCTTGCAGGTTCACCACCTGATCTCTAAATGGGGTGGTAGGAACCTTGGGCACATAGCCGGGCCGGGGTCTCAGGATAACGTGAGAGTAAGCCGGTCCGAATTCTAGGCACGATTCGCTGACCGAAAATGCCTCCAAATCCCCGACTCTCTTGAACGATGCCAACGCGATCAGCAGAGCTGTCTTTATTGACAGAAGTTTTAATGTTACCGAATCGAGTGGCTCGAATGGATCTCTCTGCAGACCCGCCAGGACTACAGAGAGATACCAAGAGGGCATAAGAGGGGGGCGGGATGGATTTAATCGCCGCGCACCTCTGAGGAATCGGATGACTAGGTTATGCTTCCCGAGCGTGTTGCCATCCACCGCATCATGATGAGCGGAGATGGCAGCCACATAAACCTTCAGTGTGGAGGGTGACAGCCTACGCTCCAACTTATCCTGAAGGAAGGATAACACAACACTAATCTGGCAAGTCCGGGGGTCTTCTCGGTGAGAAGCACACCACTCAGTGAATAGACTCCACTTCAGGGCGTAGGCATGCCTCGTAGAGGGTGCTCTAGCCTGAGTGATGGTGTTAACCACCGCCGCCGGTAAGTCACCTAAGTCTTCCGCGCTCCGTCTATGGACCACACGTGGAGGTTCCAGAGATCTGGGCGCGGGTGCCAATGGGTGCCCCGTCCCTGGGAGAGGAGGTCCTCTCTCAGGGGAATGCGCCAGGGAGGGGCCGTCGCGAGGAGTGTGAGTTCGGGAACCCAGGTCGCCAGCTGTGAGCCAGCGCATCCGTGCCAAGGGGGGCCTCGGTCAGGGAATAAAACAACTGGCAATGGGTGCTTTCGAGAGAAGCAAACAGGTCGACCTGGGCTTTCCCGAATCGCTCCCATATCAGCTGGATCGTACCGGGGTGGAGTCTCCATTCTCCACGGAGCGTTTGCTGCCGTGAGAGCACATCGGCTGCACGGTTGAGCTCGCCCGGGATATGAATGGCACGCAGCGAACTCAGCCGCGTATGACTCCAGAGGAGCAGACGGCGAGCGAGCTGAGACATGCGACGAGAACGTATACCTCCCATACGGTTGATATAAGCTACCGTTGCCATGCTGTCCGTCCTGACCAGCACATGCTTCTGCTCTAACACCGGTAAAAAGCGGCGGAGAGCAAGAAACACTGCCAACAGCTCTAGGCAGTTGATATGCCAACGCAGACGGGGTCCGAACCACGCACCCGCAGCTGCGTGCTCGTTGCACACGGCCCCCCAGCCCATGCTGGAGGCATCTGTCGATACGACAACATGCCTGGATACTTGCCCTAGGGGCACCCCGGCCCGTAGAAAAGCAAGATCCGTCCAGGGACTGAAGGTGCGGCGACACAGCGGAGTGATAAGCACCCGGTGCGCGCCCGCGCGCCATGCCCGTCTGGGAACCCGATCGTGAAGCCAGCGCTGAAGTGGTCTCATATGAAGCAAACCGAGCGGCGTCACAGCGGCTGCGGATGCCATTTGCCCCAGGAGCCTCTGAAAATATTTCAGTGGAACCACTATGTTCCTGTCGAGCGTGCTCAGACAGGAAAGCACTAGCCTGGCGCGCTCCTCCGAGAGGCGCGCTACCATAGCGATCGAGTCCAGCTCCAGCCCGAGAAAAGAGATCCTCTGCACTGGGCAAAGTTTGCTCTTCTCTCGGTTGACCCGAAGCCCCAACTGGTCGAGGTGCCGAAGCACCCTGTCCCTGTGCATAATCAATTGATCGCGAGACGAGGCTAGGATCAGCCAGTCGTCGAGATAATTGGTCTTAACCCTCCGCTCTTTTTCGGTACGATGAAATACGGGCTGTAAAACCCACGTTTCATCTCGGCTGGAGGGACCTGCTCGATTGCATCCTTCGCCAGGAGGACAGCAATCTCCTCTCGCAAGACAGGGGCGCTCTTGAGAGAAACCCTCGTAGTATGAACACCCGTGAACCTGGGAGGGCGGATAGCGAACTGAATCGCATAGCCGAGTCTGATCGTCCGCATGAGCCACCGCGACGGGCTGGGCAGCGCTAACCAGGCTGGCAGAGCCCGCGCTAATGGCACCATCGGACTGATCAATGACATCCCAACGGAGGGGCAGCTTGGGAGGGGAGTGCTCACCCCGGGAAGCAGAGCGGCCCGAGGAAGAGCTGAAAATAAGAGAGTGTCTCTTACCTTCCTCCCTGGATCCCGCGATGAGGCTGGAGTGAGAGAAAGGAGCCCGTCCTCTTGCACTCCGAGAGCCTGTGGCAAAGGGGCCCGGCGCTGCGAGCTGGAAGGCGGAGCGTCCCAGACTGGCAGGGCTCGGGTTTGCACATCCGGAGAGAAGGAAATTTGCTCTTTTATTGAAAATTTGGGTACCACTGGCCCGGAGGCCAGCAGTGGTGCTTTTAAAGTCTTTGGTGACTGTAGGTGTCCTCGGCCCTCCACCGAGGAAAGAGCAGGTTCCCTCTTCTCCGGATGGCCCGTCTCAGGGACGCTTCGCGGTCCGTTAACCGGACTTAACGGCGCCCTGGGGCGGTGGCGTCGCGGTCCCGCGGGAGGCTCGGCGTTGCCGCTTAGCCGGCGGAGCGGGCAGCGGGAGCGGAGCAGGTTTTGGAGCCGCGGGGGGACGCCCTCGGCGAGGAGCAGCCGAGGTAGATGGGGCAGCAGGGAGAGCAGTTTTCCGAGCCCGCTGGTAGATGACCTAACCCATAGCCTGGGACTGCTCTTTCACCGCCGAGAACTCCTGGGTAAAGTCCCCGACGGTGTCGCCGAACAGGCCAGCCTGGGATATGGGAGCGTTAAGAAAGCGAGCTTTGTCAACATCTCTCATATCGGCCAGGTTTAGCCAGAGGTGGCGTTCCTGGACCACTAATGTGGCCATCGTCTTCCCCAGGGCACGAGCAGCCGATTTGGTGGTCATGAGAGCGTAATCGGTTGCCGTGCGGAGCTCATGCATCAAGCCCGGGGAAGATCCACCCTCCTGCAGCTCAGCCAACTTCTCCGCTTGGTAGCGTTGATAGGTGGCCATAGCGTGCAGAGCGGATGCAGCCTGTCCCGCAGCAGTGTAGGCTCTGGCCACGAGGGACTCAGATAACCTACACGCTTTGGAAGGGAGTCTGGGTGGACCTCTCCAGGTGGAGGCGCCCCGCGGGCAAAGCTGCTCCACTATCAAGGGTGGTGAGAGCGGAAGCGCACGAGGACCGGGCAGAGAAAGGTGCCCTCCATGCCTGCTTGAGCTCACTGTGTACCTCCGGCAAGAAAGGGACGGGGGGTTTGGAGGGTCTTGCCCTTCTAGCCCCCACGTAACACCCATCTAAGCGGTCCGGCCGTAGTGCTGGGGGACAAGCCATCTCCAGACCCACGGCCGAAGCAGCCCGGAATAACACGGCTAACATGTCCGATTCCAGACCCGAGGCCGCACTGACCACCCCGGAGGGTGGCAGAGGGTCCGGATCTTCATCGGAGCATGTTAGCCCGCCCTCCGATGCAGCGATGGACATCACGTCCCCGGTGTCATCTAATGAAAGCGCGGCCATCCCGGGGGATGGACCAGCGCTCTCACTCGAAGCTTGGACAGAACCAGCTGAGGAGTGAGGGGTCCGGATAAGCCCCCACTGTAACCCTCAGGTCTGCCCGTGTGCTAACCGCATGGCGGGGAGCAGCAGGGGTGACGCACCCTAATGCAAGGGTGCGCCGCGACCTTAGCTGTGCAACAGTTAAGCCCTCGCAGTGAGGGCAGCAACTGTCCGCGAGCACCGCATCAACATGCCGGACCCCCAGACATGTGACGCAATGCTCGTGCCTGTCATCCGGGGAGAGGAAACCACCGCATCCAGAAATGCACGGTCGGAACGACATCTTTAAAAAGACGCGTTATGCGACCGTGTGCTCTCTTAGGGAATTCTGCTCTTTCAGTGTGAAACTGCTCTTTTAGTACTCCAGTGAAACGCCCAGGGGACGTAAAACCCAGATGAAACGCCGCTGTTGCGTCTTCTCCCGCACTGGTGATAAGCGCTGACACTTTCTCGCTATTCAGGTTGGCAGATTAAGGTCTTCAGTCTCGTGAGAGGGTCTGAAGCAGAAAATCTGAGGCTCACTCCACAGCGTGCAGCTTATATAGCGCTGATAGCTCATTGCTGCCAGCTGTGGAGCAGAGCTCTGCCAATGCAATTTGGCATTTTATTGGCCCGTTTTCTTACTCTTCAGAGTGATTGGTCGTCTGACGCACTCCCATAGTCTGTTCCAGACGCATGTTGAAGTTCCCGTATGAAGGGGAACTGCCGCATGTCATTAAGGGATTATTTACTCCAAACTTTAAAATTGTCAATATTTGTTCACTTATGTTCTTATGCTGAACACAAAATAAGGCATATTGAATGTGAGTGACCAAACAGTTGCTGGCTGTTGATAGCTGGAAAACACAACTTATGCTTAGATGACACAACTTATGAATAAAAGATGACAGAATTTTCATTTTTGGGTCAACAATCTCTTTAATGTTAATAAAACAGCAAACATTTGGGCCTATTTTATATATGTTCATTCTTTTTTTTGCTACTGCTGAATATACCTACTGTACCTGAAAAAAATATATAAATATGATAAATAAATTTAAAATATTGACCTACATGTCTACCATTCTTTTTTTTATTTAATATTTTTTTTGCTGTCTTTTAAGATTTTGTTTTTATTAGAAGGAAATTAATTTGGCCGTACTGCTCAGACAACTTGCCAAATAGTAAAAACCAACATCACAAAGAATCATAATTAAATTGTGAATTGTGATTTTCCTGAAAACATTTGTGATATGATCATATTCCATACCAGATCATTAGCCCACCCCTAATTCCATGTTTTTGTGCTTCTAGACCAAATCAGGAGCATCTAAGGAGATGGAGCAGCTCAGGAAGGTCGAAGAAGACAGAAATGTCCAGACAGAAATCATCTCACCTCGTCCCACTTCTCCTGATTTTGTGCCACCTCTACCTCCAGCCTTTAGTCCTCCTCCCCCACCTCCTCCACCTTTAGCTCCAACCAAACCCCCTGTAGTGCTGCCTGTTGGAGGAAACCCAGAGGCGGCCAGGGAGGCTCTTCTGGAGGCCATTCGCTCAGGCTCTGGGGCTCAAAGGCTGAGGAAGGTAAGACTCTCAATATAACTCTTATTTTCATCAAATGGGCTGTTTACACCTGTTCACTTCATGCTTTTTTATGATCAGCTATTAGATTGTGAAAAGGACATGTGTAAATGCCCTCTTGGAAACTCAATCGAGACAGAAATAAATAAATCTGATGGCTCAAACTACTTCAGGAGGTGGTCTAGGACAACACTGGACAAGTATAAATGCATTTGCAAAAATGCAAATTCTGACTTAAAGTTTTTGTTCAAATGTAAAATAAAAGCTGAGAAATATTTTTTTCCACTTGTACATTATCTTTTGGGAGAAGCCTGTGTCATTTCCGTCCAGTCAAAAAAACTTGCTGGTTGAATAAAAGTATCTTTAAGTCAGAATTTGGGCTTGATTGAATGTAAATTTTACTCCCAGAATGTAAAAAAAAATGTGTTATTGACCTTATTCTTGATGTATGAGGGGGCACAGCCACTGGAATCTTTTTGGTTCAAGACTTCTGGTCTTATTCATTTTCATAGATTTTTAGTTATTAAAAATGATTATATTATTATTATTATATTATTCTACCTTTTAAGTATAGTTATGAACATACTTGTTTGTAGACCAAGTAGTTTGACCGTTTATTATTTCTAGTCATTTCTCCCATAGGAGGAGAGCTGAATCGGAAGAACTAAAACAATTGCAAAAACGAGCACACTTCAGCATTGCAGAATAAGGTCAATAGGCTAGACTAATGCAAAATGCAAAGACAACACAACAGATGTTGTGATTGTGTTTTTTTATTCTTTAATTTCATTTTGAATTAAAATGTTAAATTAAGTCAATATCCATTTTAATAGAATGTTAAATTAATATCAAATTGCATCATTAAAAATAGAGATGCATCACACACCTATGGTGCTTCTGTGAATAGAGTGAAAAACAAAAACAAATAGAAAAATAAAGTGAGAGAGTTCTGTTTTTGAGAGAGTAGCTTATACACAAATTAATGTAAACCCTATACAGTTTTGTAAAAATTTGTAGTAAAATAATAAGACAAGAATTTAGTTATTAGAAATGAGTCTTTAACACTTATGTTTAGAAATGTTTAGGATTTATAAACAAAAATCAATAATTTAAAAGCAATCCGTGACCTAACAGGCAGCCAGCCCAGAGAGGAAAGAACTGGGGATATGTGTTCATGCTTGCGAGTCCCTGTCAGAAGTCTTGCAGCCGCATTTTGGACTAATTGCAGTCTATTCAGAGCATTTTGACTGATACCCACATACAAAGAGTTGCAATAGTCAAGTCTCCCCAAAATAAAAGCATGAATCACCTCCTCAAGGTCATTTTGGCCCAATCCCAATTCTATTTTTGTAACCCTACCCCTTCCCCTTCCCCTTGGCCCTTGAAACACTACAACACCTGCACATTTCTGACAGGGTATTCGAGTGTCATCTAGTGACAGATGTGAAAGTATGTTGCAGGACTGCTATACAGGAGTTATTATTATGGATTATAGATAGCGAAATTTTTGGGTTTTCTTTTTTAAAGCATGACAGTAAAACACGAACGCGGTTATGAATGTATTAAACATATGCTTGTTTGTTGTAAAAAATTGTAAAAATGACAAATATGATGCTTGATACTTGTGACAAATACTAATTTGTGCATCTCCTGACTTCCGTGTGCAGCCATGCTGTCGTTGTAGATGGTGTATTCTGGGAAATTTTCTTACCCCTTGATTTCGAGTGTGGTCCTGAAAAATCTCAGTTTCAAGGGCTATCTAGCCCTTCCCCTTAGCCCTATGCCTTCAAGCTAAAGTAAATTGGGAAGGGGTAAGGAGAATTGCTAAGGGGTAGAATTGGGATTGGGCCTAAAAGAGAGAAACGACTTCACTTTTGCCACAAGTCATAAATGTAAAAAAAAACTAGATTTAACAACCGAATTTACTTGTTTGTTAAATTTCAAATCACTACCATACTGACACCCAAGGTTTCTAACAACAGGTTTT
The DNA here is from genome assembly GCA_903798115.1 of Danio jaintianensis. Taxonomy (NCBI): domain Eukaryota; kingdom Metazoa; phylum Chordata; class Actinopteri; order Cypriniformes; family Danionidae; genus Danio; species Danio jaintianensis. The sequence goes on from CAIGQV010019270.1 coordinate 2,717,514, forward strand.
TGATAAGCAAGTTGTGATTGTAATCATATCCGTTTAGCAAAGACACATTTAAATGACCAAATGTAAATGGAACCATTTTCACAAATCAGATATCCAATCAGAGAAAAGGCATGAAGTGATCAGGTGTAAACATGCCCACTGGTAGCAATAAACTACATTTGACGTTTTCACATCTTTCATACATTCACGTTGCACATCACAATAAAAACACAAAAAGTTATGTCTTGAATAAACGACTCTAATTTAACAACTTGATGCATTTAATTACACAGGTCCCTGTCACGCAGACAAGAAGGCAAGTGAACGGGAGGCTTGGCACCATTCAAGCAACATCACCCCTCTCTTACGGACACTAAAACTTCAACTGGGATCACCATTAGGGTTTTCACAAACTCATCGCCAAATCTTATGTAGTAGTATTTATGCTAACGCTGTTGCAACAGCCATCCCGGCCTTCTTTATTTATAGTGATATGCTGCTTCACATCTGTGCCAACACTAGTTAGCTTAGTTTTCTGGGAGTTTATGTCCAGCTGCTGACATGTAATAATGTTTTTTTTTTTTTCATACGTCTGCCTGACTTCTATACTTCATATCAGTATTATACCTGGATATATTATGCAGGTATTTTCTGTTGCATCAGAGTATAAGGTGGTGGGCTGCATTTGTGTATCCACCTGCCAATCACAGCAGTCTAAATGCTTACTGTTTGTTTTTTATTATTATTATTATTATTATTATTTTAAAAGAACACTAGGTGGTAAAATGGAAAACACTGAGATGCTGAAAGATTTTTTTTTATTGTAAAAAAATATTTCAAAGGCATTTCTTTAAACGTTTTACTGTTATTTTAAAGAATATTTAGAGAAAGATCATTAGATCAGTTTATTTCCATTAGAAAAGTGGACCGTTGATGACTCCTGACAATGTTGAAGAGCTGTAGGTACACATGCTGTATATTTGACCAATACTAATGCACTTTTTGTAAAACTGAATAATTGGAAAACACAACTTTTCGAAATCCTTATATATATATACTTTTATGATTGGATTTAAATTAATCATACCTTTTCACAAAGCTACTGAGCAACTGTGATGTAGAGCAGTGGTTCAGCTTTAATTTATTCTATCGGGAAAATCATAGAGTAAAAGTGTTTAATATATTTACAGAAGCTGTAAATATTTTACATTGTTATTTAGAATTATAAACTATATATGACATACCGGTACGGTTGTAATTTTTTTTTGACTCGGTGACTTGGGTGTGCACAAGTTGAACATTTTGTAAAATGGCACTAATATAGTACATTTCAGATACTAAAGCATTGTAATGAAAGACGTTTAAAGAATGTTTTGTAATGATTTGATTTAATTTTTTGATTGCAGCACAAACTGAATCAAACTTGTAAATCAATAAACTTTGTAATTTTACAATCTTGTATGTCTTGCTGATGAATTGTGCATATGACAGAAAGAATATAGGGAAACAAAACTATCATTTTAAAAACTAGTAATATGTCTTCATTGTTTAGTCTAGTCAAAGCAACACTCCACTTTTTTGGGGGGAAATGGGTACATTTTACAAGTCCCCTAGAGTTAAACAGTTTTACCATTTTTGAATTCATTCAGTCGATCTCTAAGTCTGGCGGGAGCACTTTTAGCTTAGCTTAGCATAATTAATTGAACCAGATTAGACCATTAGCATTATAGTTGACCATTAATTTTAGTTTTTTAAGTTTGACGATTCTGTAGTCAAATTGTGTATTAATTCAAGAGTTCACACTTAGGTGATGATTGATTATAAAGCTTGTTTGGCATGCTGTCCTGGGAGAGAGCCCTGAGCTCATAAGTACCTTGAGCCCGTTTGCAGGGCGAGAGGGGAGTTTGAGCTCAGGTGGATCTCGAGAACTCCCCTGCTGTTTGTAGCTAATGAGCAATTAGCGATAGTTATGAAGAGATAACTACTTACTAGGAGCATGTCTATAATGCCGTTTTGGATTAGTCAATTAACTTAAGTTGCATGTTTTTGGATGGTGGGAGGAAACCAGGGGAAACCCACGCGAGCACGGGGAGAACATGTAAACTCCACACAGAAACGTTGACTGGCTTGATAAGAACTTGAACCAGTGACATTCTTGCTGTGAGGCAACAATGCTAACCAATGGGCCACTGTGCCACCCACCTAGGAAAGGAGGGGGAGTAGGGGAGGAAGGGGGGATTCTTCAAAACGAAGATGGCTGTGGTATGGAACTTTTTATGGAGACTTAGGAATCGTCTGATTAGTAAATCATGGATTAGCTAATGCGGGACCAGCCGTGATCAAACATAAGCACGTGAACCTCTCGAAATTAGTTCATTAATAAACTTCACAAATGATGGAAAATGAAAAGTTACTATTTTCTTGGTCTAGGAACTATACTCTGATTCTGGCAGCAGAATCAAGGAACATTTCTGGCATACCATGGCTGCAGCAGGTGCAATAATATTGCACAGCACCTGAAAATCTCCAGATTGGTAACTAGGTAACAGCGCTGCGTAATACCATTGTGCCTGCATGCTGCAGTAAAGTTTCTTGATTATTACGCCAGAATATAGTGAGTATAGTTCCTAACCAGGGCGGCACGGTGGTGCAGTGGTTAGCACTGCCACCTCACAGCAAGAAGGTCACTGGTTTGAGTCCCGGCTGGTTCAGTAGCCATTTCTGTGTGGAGTTTGCATGTTCTCCCCGTGTTTACGTGGGTTTCCTCTGCTTTCCCCCACAGTCTAAACACATGCGCTATAGGTGAATTGAATAATCTAAATTGGCCGCAGTGTATGTGTGTGAATTTATGAGTGTATAGGTGTTTCCCAGTACTGGGTTGCAGCTGGAAGGGCATCCGCTGTGTAAAACATATGCTGGATAAGTTGGCGGTTCATTCCACTGTGGCGATCCCTGATGAATAAAAGGGACTAAGTCGAAGGAATATGAATGAATGAATGAGTTTCTGGCCATATAAAGCAAGAAAATAAAAACGTACATGATATAACTACTGAAGTGTCGTGCTTTAAATGGGAAAATCAGCAAAACTCTCTCTTTTTATTATTTTTTATGCTAAGCTAAGCTAGAAGTGCTGCCTCCAGAACCAAAGATCGGCTGAATAGATTCAAAAATGTTAAAACTCAACAGTTTAACTCTAAAGGTCTTGTAAATTTAGCCTATTTCAAAGACAAAAGTGTTACCTTAAAGACTTGTATTAAGTTTGAAAAGTGCTAAAATAAATATAGCATTAATTCCAGCTTAATATTAATTTGATTTGTGAGACTGACTAAAGATATTGCTAGCTTATTTGCACTTGGTACCCACAATTACAGATAGATTTTCAGAATATAGGACATTTTAAAACACAAATGAGTGATTTTGAAGGTTCACCTACTGTCTGGAAAATCTAGCTTTTCATGCCAGATTATATACCTCTTGCACCATGTCTCCGTTTATTGCTCAACTTGTTGATCTTGTTCTCCAGCTGTCTCAAACAACGGTTCTGGCATATGTTTGGACCATCTCCATGAAACCAATGCCTCAGTAAAACTGACAAATAGGCTTTCTGAGGTATTGCTATTGGCTTTAAGATTGATTAGAAAAAGAGTCAGCAACTTTGAAGCCGATTGAAATTATACATTTTAGCTACAAAATATTTTGTCTGTTTGACGAGATTTTTTTTCGAACATCTCCCATGATTAATAGATTCTTTTATCACTCTTTAAAGCACTTTTGAATGTAAGGAAAAATATTATCTTAACTCCATCAATTGAAATCTGGATATGTCAGGCGTATCAGGGTATTTAAAGTGTTAATTTTCAATTCAATTCATCTTTATTTCTATAGCGCTTTTACAATGTAGATTGTGTCAAAGCAGCTTCACATAGAAGATTATAGTGAATTGAAATGGTGTCAGTTCAGTTTTTAGAGTTTTAATTTCAGTTCAGTTCGGTGTGGTTGAATTTTCACTGCTGAGAGTCCAAACACTGAAGAACAAATCCATCGATGCGCAGCTCTACAAGTCCCGAACCATGCAAGCCAGTGGCGACAGCGGCGAGGAACGAACTTCACCAATTTGCGAAAGTGAAGAAAAAAAACCTCGAGAGAAACCAGGCTCAGTTGGGCACGACCATTTCTTCTATGGCCAAACGTCTTGTGTAGAGCTGCAGTCTAGGCGCCGGAGGCTGGAGAACGCTGGACGTCAGCGAAGACTCGTCATTAAGACTCGTTAATAAACTGAGAAATCAAAATTTGCTTGTTCTTCTGTCTTATAAAAACATCAGGTAGGTTTCTCATTAGTCTAAAATATAGACCATTTTGAGGGATGTAAACAAAAACAATGGTCCCAACGTATTTACTGTTTTACATGTTTAATTTCTATAGCTTCCGAGAATCCAAAAAGAGACACATATTGATAAATAATGTTATGATAGCTGTTTTAACATTAAGTTATGATTGAATTGCCTCATGTTCAGTTATGAAATAGTTTGATAACAAGCAGGAAATGTTCATAGACCAACGACATCACTGCATTAAAATGGTCTATAGAAGCCGATCTGCCAAAAATGACAAGTTGTAATGTGCTGTTTTGTTTTGGCCAAAGACCTCCTCTGCGGAATATCGAATAACGCCTGCCTGTTTAGCTCAACCCAACAATTTGCATATGCAGCAGGTAAACTAAAGGATAGTTTAGAAAAGGCCATGCAGTCAGTGTTGCGTGTAATTAGTCACAAAGTAACTAGTTAATGCAATAAAAATTACTTTTCTGCTGAAAAAGTAAAGTAAGTTGAAAATGCGTTTTCCGTGCCGGAACGGCTGTCTTTGTTTTGGTAATTTTAACCTGCCCAATGCCAGTTTAGCCAATTTTATTTCAGCACCCCGGGTTGCCTCGGTGGAAAACAGCGTTTTTCATTCATTCAGTCAGGAAGGCTCTCAAAGCATGCGTCCGTGATCGAAATGTGACCTCCGGTGGACAGCAGCAGACTCCGAAAGGAGACGCAGATTCATTTCCACATGAGGTTATTAATTAGCAAATTATATAAATATTACAAATGTAAACATTAGGTGGGCAGGTTACATTGTAAACCCGTGTCCTAACAACACCCTACGTGATGAGATTTGCAGTGATAAGCAATTTGGCTGTTTGCACCAGACGAAACACGACAGAAATTTAAATACAGCCATTCAGAATCACAGAATATGCACTCACCTATGAAATGGTAAGGTTTATAATCTAATTAATACATATTAAACCTCATTAACATTATTAAATGTACATTCTGAATCACTCATATGTGTTTAGTTCTAAAGTTCAATTTCAAACTATTTTATTTTCAAGATCTGAGGTGAACTATCTGCTGCTGCTTTCAGTAGTATGGCAATAAATGTCATGCAAAATGGCATTTAAACTCACATTAGTATTTAACACTGAATACAGAGCATGAGGTTTACCTGAGGTGATCATTGTCATAGTTTTCTGTTGTTCACCTGTGAGAAATAGAAGCCGTTTCTAATATATCAATTCGAGGTGTTGGTTAGGACAAAAACTCCCTTTAATATGGAAAATATTCCTTCTATCGGGTGCCGTTGCTTTAATTTAGAACACGGTTTAAATCACTCGCTCCTGTCCTCAATCTGGCAACCTGCGCTTGCACTTGTTTTGATCCAGGGGTGCAATATCTAGTTCAACCACTGGGTGTCAAACTTACATACTGCACCTTTAATTTTTTTTGGGCACAACTTAATTGTTTTATGTTCAACAAACTTAAAATTGTACTTAAATTAATCGATTTGTGTTGGGACAACATGAAATAATTGTGTGGAACTAAGCATTTTTTTTACAGTGTAGATTTGTCTGAGGATTACACATGCTTAAGAAACAATGAATTGAGTAGGAGAGTAATGTCAATAGGGCGACGCGGTGGCGCAGTGGGTAGCAAGTTCGCCTCACAGCAAGAAGGTCGCTGGTTCGAGCCTCGGCTGGGTCAGTTGGCATTTCTGTGTGGAGTTTGCATGTTCTCCCCGTGTTCTCGTGGGTTTCCTCCGGGTGCTCCGGTTTCCCCCACAAGTCCAAAGACATGCGGTATAGGTGAATTGGGTAAGCTAAAATTGTCCGTAGTGTATGGGTGTGTATGGATGTTTCCCAGAGATGGGTTGCAGCTGGAAGGGCATCCGCTGCGTAAAACATATGCTGGATAAGTTGGCGGTTCATCCCGCTGTGGCGACCCCAGATTAATAAAGGGACTAAGCCGAAAAGAAAATGAATGAATGAATGAGTAATGTCAATAATGGGCGACACGGTGGCTCAGTGGTTAGCACTTTCGCCTCACAGCAAGAAGGTCGCTGGTTTGAGAAGTTCTGCTGTGTCGACCCCTGATAAATAACGGACTAATCCGAATGAATGAATGAATATTTCATCCACAACACATAACTCAGGAGCAGTTATGGACAGCTCACTCACTCCTAACATGATCTCCATTTCATTTGAAACGATTGTCAATTGACAAGACATCTACTTGATTTTTTCAAATATTTTTGACAACTGAACTATAATTATTTTACATGTGTATTTCAGAGTACATCATGCTGCTGTGCGAGTATTAGAGAAATGAGTTCTGGCAGGAGCAAGAGAGCAGAGCTCATTAATATTCATGACCCTTCAAAATAAGGTAAAATCAGCCTTTGCGTTCTAGGGCCAACTTTTTGGGTCCTCAATGAGCTTTTAAAACCGTTTCTGGTGATGTTTTTCCACTTACCTAAGCCATATACCTTCTATGTAGATATCACAGAACAGTTTAAGCATAATGTATTAAAACATTCTATGGCATCTTTAAATCATTTTACATCAGATAAACATGCAGGTTAAGGTCTACTAACTGATTGCATCTCTAAAGAGCTTTAACTTAATGGCCACCCAGACCACTATCAAAAAAACCACAACTGAACCAAATGCTTATGAGATGCCTTTACTGGCAATGATCAGATCAGTGTTCAGATGGATGACCACATCAGAACCCTCTCATGACTCACCAAAACATCCTAGTCAGTTTGTTTCTTGTAACTGGAATTAAGTTCTGGAAAACAGATTTATATACAATTGTGTAACTAGAATGAAGGGTGTATGAAATCCAACAATCTATGAATGGACTTACAGTCAACTCGTGACACAGACTCTTCACTGTTATCATTTGGAGTTTCAAAAATAAAAGTTATTATCATTTCCACTACAAATACCATTCATTCATTCATTCATTCATTCATTCATTCATTCATTATCCTTCTGCTTAGTCCCTTTATTCATCAGGGGTCGCCACAGCGGAATGAACCGCCAACTTATCCAGCATATGTTTTACACAGCGGATGCCCTTCCAGCTGCAACCCAGTACTGGGAAACGTCCATACACACTCATTCACACACATACACTACGGCCAATTTAGTTAATCTAATTCACCTATAGTGCATGTCTTTGGACTGTGGGGGAAACCGGAGCACCCGGAGGAAACCTATGCGAGCACAGGGAGAATAAGCATTCTCCACACAGAAATGCCCACTGACCCAGCCGGGATTCGAACCAGCAACCTTCTTGCTGTGAGGAGACAGTGCTAACCACTGAGCCACCATGTCGTCCACAAATACTATTTAAAAAAAACAAAAACAGAATTTTTAGCTTGATCTCACAAGGAAACATAACATGTTTGCGTTTTGTCAGTTTAGTGGCTAATTCATGAGTTCAGTCATACCAAAATGTATGATTTTTAAAAAAAAAGGAGGGGTGGTACCAAACCCCACCCCTAAACCCAACCGTCATTGGGGGATTAGCAAATTGTACTAAATTGCACAAGTGAGATTGTACAAATTCATACGAATTAGCCACTAAATTTAAAAGTTACACCCAAAAATAGTGGGTTCTAGTATGTTTTGGAGGCATATTCTATTAGGTTTTACTCATTTTAGCATGCCACCAATACAAAACAAAATATTACCTGAAGAGACCCACATGACCAGTACAATATATTAGATTAACCACATCCAAAATAAAAGTTTGTTATTGTGTATATTTATTATGTTTACAGTGCTCAGCATAAACGAGTACACCCCATTTTGAAAATGAATTTCTCAGTGAATATAGGTCATATATTGTGGTGCATTCAGATTTATTAAACAGATATATTTATTAAAATAATATTTTAGAAATAGAAAGATAATACATTTAAATTCAAAGGAAGTATTGCAAAAACACATTTTCATACTACAAAATTTCAACTAAATTTAATATATATATTTTTGTTTTTTTCCTCATTTTTATTTAATATTTTTCTCTAACATATAAATTCGGGTGTACTAATATACTCACATATGCTGAGCACTTATATATTGTAAATACACGCATGCATAAATTTGACAAAATATTTAATTCATTCATTCATTTATTTATTTTCCTTCGGCTTAGTCCCTTTATTCATCAGGGGTCACCACAACGGAAAGAACCGCCAACTTATCCAGCATATGTTTTACACATCAGATACCCTTCCAGCTGCAACCCAGTACTGGGAAACATCCAAACACACTCATTCACACATATACACTAGAGCCAATTTAGCTTACCCAATTCACCTAAAGCGCATGCCTTTGGACTGTGGGGGAAACCGAAGCATCTGGAGGAAACCCACGCGAACACAGGGAGAACATGCAAACTCCACACAGAAATGCCAACTGACCCAGCCGAGACTCGAACCAGCAACCTTCTTGCTGTGAGGCGACAGTGATAACCACTGAGCCACCATGTCGCCCACAAATACTATTTAAAAAAATAAAAAATAACCAACAAAACCTGTATTTTTAGCTTGATCTCACGAGGAAACATAAAATTTTAGCATTTTGTCAGTTTAGTGGCTAAGTACAGTAGTACAAAGATGTATGATTTCTTTTTTTTAAAGGAGGCGTGGTACCAAACCCCACCCCTAAACCCAACCATTATTGGGGGATTAACAAATTGTACTAAATTGCACAAGTGAGATTGTACAAATTCATACGAATTAGCCACTAAATTAAAAAGTTACACCCAAAAATAGAGGGTTCTAGTGTTAAAAAAATAATGGTTTCTAATGTGTTTTGGAGGCATATTCTATTAGGTTTTACGAATTTTAACATGACACCAACACAAAAGTAAATATTACCTGTAGAGACCCACATGATCTATAGCGCTCCGATGTGTAAACTGGTATAAGTAGTCCTAGTAATAAGTGGGAATGAACCGCAGCTATGTGTGTGAGTGAGTGAGTGTCTGGATGATGGTCAGCTGGAGCGGGTGTTGATTGTCGCACAGCATCATGGTAGTTGGAGTTCTTGTGGTGTGTGTGTAGTTCACCAGCGATCTACAGTCCCTAGATTGCTGGTGATTGTTACAGAGCCCCTCCTCTATTTGTTTCTCTTGTTTTTTCCCTATTTTTTAAACATTTTTATTTCATATTTTTCTCTAACACATTTGGGTGTACACACATGCATGCATATATTTGATAACATATTTATTTATAGATGTAAAATATACACTCCTCCATGTACCGCCACCTTATAGTGGTGGAGGGGTTTGAATGCCTGAGTGATCCTAAGAGCTATGTTGTCGGGGGCTAATGCCCCTGGTAGGGTCTCCCAAGGCAAAAAGGTCTTAGGTGACAGGTCAGACTAAGTGCGGTTCAAAAACCCCTTATGAGTAAAGTAACATCGAGGACCGTGACGTCGCCCGGTATGGCGCAGCCGGGGCCCCACCCTGGAGCCAGGCCTGGGGTTGGGGCTCGTATGCGAGCGCCTGGTGGCCGGCCACCTGCAGGGGGAGCCGTAAGGGGCCGGTGCATTGTGAAACGGGTGGTGGTCGAAGGTTGGGACCACTTCAACCCGATTGTCAGGCACAGAAACTGGCTCTTGGGACATGGAATGTCACCTCACTGGGAGGGAAGGAGCCCGAGCTTGTGCGGGAGGTGGAACGGTACCGACTAGAGATAGTTGGGCTCACCTCCACGCACAACTGGGGCTCTGAAACTCAACTTCTTCAGAAGGGCTGGACTTTCTTCTACTCTGAAGTTGCTCACAGTGAGAGGCGGCGGGCTGGTGTGGGCTTGCTTATAGCTCCCCAACTTAGCTACCCAACCCGCCATGTGTTGGAGTTTTCCCCGGTGAACGAGAGGGTCGCCTCCCTGCGCCTTCGGGTCAAGGATAGGTCTCTCACTGTGGTTTGTGCCTACGGACCAAACACCAGTGTAGAGTACCCGGCCTTCTTGGAGTCCTTGAGAGGGGTGCTGGAAGGTGCTCAGACCGAAGACTCCGTTGTTCTACTGGGGGACTTCAATGCCCACGTGGGCAATGACAGTGATACCTGGAGAGGCGTGATTGGGAGGAACGGCCTCCCTGATCTGAATCCGAATGGTGTTTTGTTATTGGACTTCTGTGCTAATCACAGTTTGTCCATAACGAACACCATGTTCGAGCATAAGGGTGTCCATCAGTGCACATGGCACCAGGACACCCTAGGGCGGAGGTCAATAATCGACTTTGTGGTTGTATCATCTGATCTCCGACCGTATGTCTTGGACACTCGGGTAAAGAGAGGGGCAGAGCTGTCAACTGATCACCACCTGGTGGTGAGTTGGATCCGCTGGCAGGGGGAAAGCTGGACAGACCTGGCAGGCCCAAGCGTATTGTGAGGGTCCTCTGGGAACGTCTGGCTGAACCTCAGGTCAGAGGGATTTTCAACTCTCACCTCCGGAAGAGCTTTGACCAGATCCCGAGGGAGGCTGGAGACATTGAGACCGAGTGGTCCATGCTCTCCGACTCCATTGTTAACGTGGCCGTGAGGAGCTGTGGCCGTAAGGTCTGTGGTGCCTGTCAGGGTGGCAATCCACGAACCCGGTGGTGGACACCGGAAGTAAGGGATGCCGTCAAGCTGAAGAAGGAGTCCTACAGGGCTTGGTTGACTTGCAGGACTCCCGAGGCAGCTGATGGGTACCGACAGGCCAAGCGTGCTGCAGCCCGGGCAGTTGCGGAAGCAAAAACTCGGGCCTGGGAAGAGTTCAGGGAGACCATGTAGGAAGACTATCGGTCGGCCCCAAAGAGATTCTGGCAAACCGTTCGGCACCTCAGGAGGGGAAAGCAGCTCCCCATCAACACTGTTTACAGTGGAAGTGGGGAGCTGTTGACCTCGACTGGGGATGTTGTCGGACGGTGGAAGGAATACTTTAAGGATCTCCTTAACCCCACCAACATGTCTTTCATTGAGGAAGCAGAGACTGGGGATGCAGGGGTGGACTCACCCATCACCCAAGCTGAGGTCACTGAGGTAGTTTGCAAGCTCTGCAGTGGCAAAGCAGCCAGGGTGGATGAGATTCACTCTGTGTATCTTAGGTCTCTGGATGTTGTAGGGCTGTCTTGGCTGACACGTCTCTACAATATCGCATGGAGGTTGGGGACAGTACCTCTGGATTGGGCAACTGGGGTGGTGGTTCCCATTTTAAAGAAAGGGGACCGGAGGGTGTACTCCAACTATAGGTGGATCACACTCCTCAGCCTCCCTGGGAAAGTCTATGCCAGGGTACTGGAGAGGAGGATCCGGCCGATGGTTGAACCTGGGATCCAGGAGGAACAATGCGGTTTTCGTCCCGGCCGTGGTACACTGGACCAGCTCTATACCCTCACCAGGGTGCTCGAAGGTTCATGGGAGTATGCCTAACCAGTCCACATGTGTTTTGTGGACTTGGAGAAGGCATTCGACCGTGTCCCTCGTGGCATTCTGTGGAGGGTGCTCTGGGAGTATGGGGTCAGAGGCGCTCTGTTAAGGGCTGTCTCATCCCTGTATGTACAGAGTAGGAGTTTGGTTCGCATTGCCGGCAATAAGTCAGACTTGTTTCCAGTGCATGTTGGACTCCGGCAGGGCTGCCCTTTGTCACCAATTCTGTTCATAATTTATATGGACAGAATTTCAAAGCGCAGCCTTGGACTGGAGGGGGTCCGGTTCGGGGGCCACAGGATTTCATCTCTGTTATTCGCAGACGATGTTGTTCTGTTGGCTGCATCGAACATGGACCTTCAGCATGCACTGGAGCGGTTTGCTGCCGAGTGTGGCACGGCTGGGATGAGAATCAGCACCTACAAGTCCGAGGCCATGGTGCTCCACCGGAAAAAGGTGGTTTGCCATCTCCAGGTTGGAGGAAAGTCCTTACCCCAGGTGGAGGAGTTCAAGTATCTTGGGGTTTTGTTTATGAGTGAGGGAAGGATGGAACGTGAGATTGACAGGCGGATTGGTGCAGCGGCAGCAGTAATGCGGTCGATGTACCGGTCTGTTGTGGTAAAGAAGGAGCTGAGCCGAAAGGCAAAGCTCTCGAATTACCGGTCAATCTACATTCCTACTCTCACCTATGGTCATGAGCTTTGGGTCATGATCGAAAGGACAAGATGAGTGTCCTTCGAAGGGTGGCAGGGCGCACCCTTATAGATAGGGTGAGGAGCTCAGAGTAGAGCCGCTGCTCCTCCACATTGAGAGAAGTCAGCTGAGGTGGCTCAGGCATCTGTTTCCGATGCCTCCTGGACGCCTACCTAGGGAGGTGTTCCAGGCATGTCCCACCGGGAGGAGGCCTCGGGGAAGACCCAGGACACGCTGGAGGGACTATGTCTCTCGGCTGGCCTGGGAACGCCTCGGGATCCCCCCGGAGGAGCTGGAGGAAGTGTCTGGGGAGAGGGAAGTCTGGGGTTCTCTCCTAAGACTGCTGCCCCCGTGACCCGGCCCCGGAAAAGAATGAATGAATGAATGAATGAATAAAATATACACTCACCGGCCACTTTATTAGGTACACCTGTCCAGCTGCTCGTTAACGCAAATTTCTAATCAGCCAATCACATGGCAGCAACTCAATGCATTTAGGCATGTAGACATGGTCAAGACGATCTGCTGCAGTTCAAACCGAGGATCAGAATTGGGGAGAAAGGTGATTTAAGTGACTTTGAACATGGCATGGTATGCAGAAGAGCATCTCTGAATGCACAACACGTCGAACCTTGAGGTGGATGGGCTACAGCAGCAGAAGACCACACCGGGTCCCACTCCTGTCAGCTAAGAACAGGAAACTGAGGCTACAATTCACACAGGCTCACCAAAATAAGCCAATAGGAGATTGGAAAAACGTTGCCTGGTCTGATGAGTCTCGATTTCTGCTGCGACATTCGGATGGTAGGGTCAGAATTTGGCATCAACAACATGAAAGCATGGATCCATCCTGCCTTGTATCAACGGTTCAGGCTGGTGGTGGTGGTGTAATGGTGTGGGGGATATTTTCTTGGCACACTTTGGGCCCATTAGTACCAACTGAGCATCGTGTCAACGCCACAGCCTACCTGAGTATTGTTGCTGACCATGTCCATCCCTTTATGACCACAGTGTACCCATCTTCTGAAGGCTACTTCCAGCAGGATAACGCATCATGTCATAAAGCGCAAATCATCTCAGACTAGTTTCTTGAACATGACAATGAGTTCACTGTACTCAAATGGCCTCCACAGTCACCAGATCTCAATCCAATAGAGCACCTTTGGGATGTTGTGGAACGGGAGATTCGCATCATGGATGTGCAGCCGACAAATCTGCAGCAACTGCGTGATGCTATCATGTCAATATGGACCAAAATCTCTGAGGAATATTTCCAGTACCTTGTTAAATCTATGCCATGAAGGATTAAGGCAGTACTGAAGGCAAAAGTGGGTCCAACCTTACTTACTAGTAAGGTGTACTAGTGAGCCAGTGAGTGTATATGTATATGATACAAATGATATATACATGTAAATATCTATGTAACAAAATGTATTCTATAGTTTTGCTTTTGTATATGTGTGTATAAAACATACATAAATGCATTGTTATTATTTTATTTGTGTTTTTGAACCATTCTATAGTAAAGTGTGTTACATTACATCCAACAGTTTGTACTGTAACAGTACTGTAACATATTAACTAAAGTGATAATCAGTAAGAAATACTGTTGTTTTTACTATAGTAACCTGTGGTGTATTCTAGTATAATATACCCTATCATTTTAGAAATTGACAACTATCTGTCCTCTCGTTCCTACATTAATGTGTTATTTCATGTTTTTGGCAGAGGGATCTGTAGGGCTGTGGGCTGTGTCTGTGTCGGGCCAGGCTCCTCCTCATCTTGATGGGGTAATCCCCTGTATGGCGGATGGCAGTAAATTCTTCCCCTCCCACAATCCCTCTGTTGGTCAGAATTCCGGCTCGTTTGTGGCCATTCTGATATGTGTTACGAAACTGCAAAATGACTGTTTGCTTCCAAACCAGGGCAGCCATTAGTAAAGGAAAACAAACTCCGGAGAAATGAGCTCAAAGGTCACAGCATTACATGCGTGAAGAAAGAGAGGTATCAATGTAGATGTGTCATTCATTGAATCAGCAGGTATTCTAGTCTGGCCTTCAGGTACAGATTAGGAATGAAAATTTCATATCATGATTATAATGACCAAAATGATCACGGTTATCAATATTATCATGGTTTTGTTAAAATGACCTGAAAATGTTCACAAATATAAGTCACACACACTTATTCAACCAAGTTTGGTATCTGAAAATGAACAAACGACAGCTATATTTTACAGCTTTATGCGATTTTGGGACAAACAACCTAAACATGGATGTCTGCGTTTGGGATTTGTTTACTTATGTTCTTCCCATTTTGGCATCACTGAGAAAAATTCATTTTGGAACGTTAATTTTTAATAACTGTTAAAGTAAAAGTTCCATGGGTGTTAAAGCTTCTTCAGTGAACCATAGATGCAAACAAATCTGTTAAAGGGGTAGTTCATTCAACAACAAAAAAAGAACATTTACTCATTATTCAGTCAGTCGTGGTCTGGTGGTTAGAGAGTTGGACTTGTAAGCAGAAGGTTGTGGGTTTGAATCTCAGTGCCAGCAGACAATGACTGAAGTGTCCTTGAGCAAGACACCTTACCCCCGTTTGCTCTGCAGTGATAATTGGCCTCTGCATAATACTTGTAAGTCACTTTGGATAAAAGCGTCAGCCAAATGACTAAATGTAAAATGTTAATTATTCACCCTCAAGTGGTTCCAAAACTTTATGAATTTTTTTTATGAAGTTGAACTCAAAAGAAGATATTTTGAAGAACATTGGAAACCATTGACTTCCATAGTAGGAAAAACTAATTAGGAAGTCAATAGTTGCAGGTTTCCAGCTGTCTTGAAAATATCTTCTTTTGAGTTCGACTTAATAAATAAACTCATATTCACAAATAGCTGAAATAAAAGCTGGATAAAATGTTTACAGTCTAACTTCTCACCAGAAGTCTGAAATCACCCGCAACTATAACCACAAGAAAATGGCGTTGCCTGACTTAAACAGTTAATCATGTTGGGGGCAGGGGGCGTGATCAGTAATAATGAGTCTATTGTACTTAAAGTTATTCATACAATAAACAATGTCTACAAAAAAGTAGAATTCACTTAAAATGTTATAGTAATGAACCAAATATTAAATTGTTTAAGTACTTTGCACTTAAACTGTATAATTAGACATGAAATCCAGGCTAACAGTGTAAAGGTTTGAAACAAGTAAAGGATGAGTAAATGATGACGTACAGTAAATTTCCCTTTCATGTGAGCTATCCCTTTACCATAAACAAGCTAGCTAGGTAGTTGCTTAGGACTAAAGGGGGCGCCAATGAGCCCCTCAATGCCCCTATGAACTAATACAGTACAGTATATAAGAATGACTTCTAAAGAATGATTTCTGCCTGTTAACAATAGATTTTCCTGACAATATGCATGCACTCATTAAGTAATTTCAGTGTCTATAAAAATAAAGGTTCTTATTGCAACCAAATAGCATCTTACATCTTGATACATGTAGAAACGTGTTTTTTTGTTGTTACCAAGACCTTCTTGTCTAGTTCCAAAACTAAATCTATAAAATAATATATTATTATTATTATTATGCAAACTTCCATTATATTTGTATTATGCCTTTTCATAAATATATATGTACAGTAACAGACAGAAACTGACAGTCTGCAGGACAACAAAGGTCTGTGTACTTCTATAGTATAGAATATGAAATAGCAATCATATTTAAAAATATCTGTATGTCATGAACGGCTTGCTCATCATAATGATCACACAAGACTTTTCAAATGATCAAAGTCAAGATTTGACTGTTAAAAACTGTATATCTCTCAGTATCTTATCAAAACACATTCATACACATCTCTAGACAGAGTATTCCCAACACAACAAATTAATTGCATTTTAACAAATGTCTAGCTTTTCAAAAGAGTCCCCTTCAAGAGGATGAAATGGCAGAATCTGCTGAAGCTATATTTACTCAAAAATATTTTACATTCTTAGAAGTTTTATAATATGTTAAAGGGATACTTTACCATTTACTCACACTCCACAAAAAATATTCATTCATTCATTTTCTTTTCGGCTTAATCCCTTTATTAATCTGGGGTCGCCACAGCAGAATGAACCGCCAGCTTATCCAGCATATGTTTTACGCAGCGGATGCCCTTCCAGCTGCAACCCATCACTGGGAAACATCCACACACACTCATTCACACACATACACTACGGACAATTTAGCTTACCCAATTCCCCTATAGCGCATGTCTTTGGACTTGTGGGGGAAACCAGAGCACCCAGAGGAAACCCACGCCAACATGGGGAGAACATGCAAACTCCACACAGAAACGCCAACTGACCCAGCCGAGGCTCGAACCAGCGACCTTATAGCTGTGAGGCGAACGTGCTACCCACTGCGCTATAATTTTACTTGTTTTCAACGGAAGAAAGAAATTCGAATAGGTCTGGAACAAGTGGAAGATGAGTAAATGATTTTCATTTTTGGGTGAACTATCGACACGACATGGTTATTATACGTTTGTAAAAATGTGCTATACTAACTTTAGGGGAAACCGTTTAATTGTGTCAGTTAGTAACTTCGTTTCACAATGAACGAATGAATGATACAACGTGAGTTGAAGGGAAAGTTACTTACTACCATTTAAACATCCCAAATAGCCTATGTCAAACTCCAACCTGTGTGAAACTTGAACATAAACAATATATCAGTTGCTAAGTACATAACATAACTAGCATCGATGTTTTGACGAGTAAACGACAAACAATTTAGAGGTAGACGTGTTTCTCTCTCTCTCTCTATGTGTGTGTGTGTGTGTGTGTGTGTGTACACAGCCATGTTGTCAGTAATGCTTTAACCGTGTGTGCTCAGAATCCGTGTCACGCGCTCAGCTTATTCAACGCGCACATTGGGTCGCGCGGGGGTCTGGCCAGAACGCGCAACGCTAGTGGCTGATGACGGGGTGGTGTTGGCCTGGAGTAGGCGGAGTCTTCATCGAGTGGGCGGAGACTTTAGATACTGACAGCGTCCAGCGCGCACACACAGTCACACACATACACATTTACAGTGAATAAGACACCGTTCATCTCCGCTATAGAGAGGTAAGCGATTAATTTTAATTGTCTTCTAAATGAGCCGTTATGCAAAAGTTAAATCTGTGAGTGTACACTGGGAGAGATAGAAAAAGGGAGAGAGAGAGAGAAACGGGTGTAGGTTGCCCTAAAGAAGAACTTGTGAGTAAATAAGAGCAGTGGGCGAGAGAGAGGGCTGAGAGGTGGGGCTTCGGTGCTAGAATCCTAGAGAGTAAAGGAAACTTCAGTGTTGTTACAGCACAATCAAATATTGTAAAGCAATAATACAAATTACAGTGCAAAAAATGTTTTGTAAGATCACATACAAATGATTCCACGTGGTAGCAACTAATTGAAGTGGTCTTCCAATTTCGTATTGAGTGAGGCGGCACGAGTGTGATTGAATCAATTGAGGTGAAGTTGGTTTTATATTCGCACATTCTGACTTTCTCCTTAATAATATATAAATATAAGAATAAAAGTATTATTTGCCAATTCTAAATAGTGAAATCATATTAGCAGCCAATGACTATCAAAGTACAACATCGTTCACAGCCAAAATGAATAGTGCTTATGTTGTTTTAGTCATACTTGCATGTGCTTTCAGACCGAATATTCAAAGTACCATAGTAAACAATATAGGGAGCATGTCACAGGTTGTCACTGAACGAATGTGCGAATATAAAACCAACTTCACCTCAATATTGAATCAGTGCTAGTTTTACCCTACAAAAACAAACAAAAAATCCTAGTAATTATATGGATCTGACACGTAACATATGTAAACGTGCTGTAATTGGTTGGCAATCTTAATGAAAGTGGTGTAAATATTCTACTATAAAATTCTGGTAATTGTGTGTGCTTACCATACTTTACTACAATACACCACAAATATTGTTAAGGTTAAATATAATGTCTATTTTTTATGGTAAAACATTTTATTAAATAATCTAAAATAAGCGTATAGCCTATAATAATGTTAAAGTTCTGGACAGTTTCTATCATAAATAAATAATAATTATTAAAAAATGGAATCCGTAATTATTTTATCTATCTATTCATATTAACACATGTTTACGGCACTTTGGCCCAGATCTTTCAGAGGGCCAAACTGGAAAACAGTGAGCACACTCTGAAATAAAAATTCCTTTCGCTCTGTATGACTTTCCTTTTGTGGAACATAAAAGAGGATATTATTAGACATGTTTTTGTCATCTGTACAATCAAAGACAGTTCAGTTGCAAACATTCTTCAAAACATCTTAGTTTGCATTCCACAAAAGGAAGGACGTGACATAAGTTTGGAACAGCATGAGGGTGAGTAAATGATTCATTTGAATGAATGGATAATTTTTGGATGAACTGTACTGTACTGTTAAACCTATCTGATCATGTAAAGGTTTACATCAATTATCAGTCAAAATATTCAATGAAATCAGAACGGTTTACATTTGTATTCATAGCTGACAATTGTATGAAATCAATACAAATATTACTAGTGTGAAAACCTTGAGTATTAGGAGTCTGACTGCTGAGGGATACCACAAGGTTCTGTTCTAAGCACTGTTTCATTCTCTAGAGTGAGACTGAAGACACTGTTCAGTCTGAGAATGATGGAGCTCATAAGGGTGGGGCTTCTGGAAGAGGAGGAGGGTTTTGGTGTGTTTTGAAGAGAGTCAGCTGAGAGATTGATACATTGTGGAGGCTTGCATTAGGAAATTAGATATCCAGAAGCAGGAGCAGTAATGGTACAGCAGCCTTGTAATACTCGGTGTGCATTTAGCTCTCTGTGACTGGGCGGACGCAGGACTTTAAACAGATTCCGGTGAGTCCTGGTTCTTGAATGCTTTTAAATGGGTCCACAATGATTTAAACCCCAGTTTAAAGAGCATGACAAAGTTAAAAGCTTCCAGTGGTGATTTATGCATGGTGTAGTGCTGAAGGAGTGTGGAAGTGTGGTTTGTGTTTAACTTATCTGGTTGTTATTCAGCAATACAAGGAGAAAATGTAAAAGCATTATGCACTGTGTTACCATCTGCATGGATATTAGCATGTTTTTAACTTTCAGTTTATGTGGTTAAGATGTTAACTAAGGAATAATTGCTTTCTTACATGTTAAAATATCATCATCTAATGCCTGTAATACTGCTTTTGTTATCATTGCTGTCGTTTGCTTAGTTAATCATCTTACTATTTGACACTTCTTATAAGTGTTTATAGTATCAGGTATCAGCTTTTATTGATATTTTGTTTCTTTGGGGTAGGGTGGCATCATTACAGTGTCCATTATACACATATGTTTATATAAGTACTTACAGTAGCATTACCACTTTAAAACATGGCAGATTAATGGACTAGTTCACTTAAAACAAAAAAATGTCATCATTTACTCACCCTTTACTTCTTTTACAAACCTTCTTTGACTTACTTTCTTCTGTAAAACACAAAATAAGATATTTTGTGGAAATTAGCTGAAAAGCGGTAGCCATTGACTTCCATAGTATTTGTTTTTCCAACTATAGATTTCAGTGGTTATCGGTTTTCAGCTTTCTTCGAAACATCTGCTTTTGTATTCAACAGAAGAAAGAAACTCATAAAGGTTTGGTACCACTTGAGGGTGAGCAAATAGGGAGGAGATTTTGAGCTATCCCTTTAAAGTAATAGGTCCATATCCATCTTATTGTAGTTTAAAACACTTTAAATGATGATGAACACTTTTAATTTGCCCACATTTTAAACATTTCATCCACATATAAACATTAATCAACACACATACAGTACGAAGACTGTTATCTAATATGGTAAACAGGAGCTCAACTGATTAATGAGCAAGTAATCTATGACCGTTGAACAATGTTTATAGATCTGACAATGAATCTGTTCATTATATTAAACAATATCTTACATTTTCTTTCAATGGAGGGACACAGATGTCTCAGGTTTCAATAAATGTATCTTTTTTTGTGTTTCAAAGAAGAATTAACCTTGTACTGTACATCTTATGGTTTTGGAACAATGTAAATAATCAGCTAATTTTCAATTTGGGAACACTTGAAGGTGCTGTATGTAAGTTTTTGACTCCTCTAAAGCATAAAAATACCATAATCTGTTTGCAGATATTTAAGAAACATGCCAAGTGAACATTCCTGTTTATCTGAAAAACAATGCTGAAGTCAGATATTCTGCTTTGAAAATGGGCGTTCCGTGCCGGAACGCTGTCTTTGTTTTGGTTCTTTTAAGCCGCCCAATGCCAGTTTAGCCAAATATATTTCAGCACCCCGGGTTGCCTTGATGGAAAACAGTGTATTTCATTCATTCATTCAGAAAGGCTCTCAAAGCATGCGCTCGTGACCGAAATGTGACCTCCGGTGGACAGCAGCAGACTCCAACATGAGATGCAGATTCAGAGTTCCACATGAGGTTATTAATAAGCAAATAATATAAATATTACGAGCGTAAACATTAGGTGAGCAGGTTACATTGTAACTCCGTGTTCTAACAACACCCTACGTGATGAGATTTGCAGTGATAAGCAATTTGGCTGTTTGCACCAGACGAAACACGACAGAAATTTAAATACAGCCATTCAGAAGCACAGAATATGCACTCACCTATGAAATGGTAAGGTTTATAATCTAATTAATACACATTAAACCTCATTAACATTAAAATGTACATGCTGAATCACTATGTGTTGGTTTTGAGTCACAGTTCTAAAGTTCAATTTCAAATGCTTTATTTTATTTTCAGGATCTGAGGTAAACTATCTGCTGCTGCTTTCAGTAGTATGGCAATAAATGTCATGCAAAATGGCATTCAAACTCACATTAGTATTTAACACTGAATAAAGCACATGAGGTTTACCTGAGGTGCTCATTGTCATAGTTTTCTGTTGTTCCGCTGCAAGAAATAGAAGCCTTTTCTAATATATCAATTTGAGGTGTTGGTTAGAACAAAAACTCCTTTTAATATTGAAAATATTCCTTCTATCGCGTACCATTGCTTTTATTTAGAACACGGTTTAAGTCAGCCTTTAGGCTCGATTGTCTGACTCGTTTATTTTTTGGTTGTCAATCTGGCAACCTGCGTTTGCATTTGTTTTGATCCAGGAATGCAATACCTAGTTCAACCACTGGGTGTCAAACTTACATACTGCACTTTTAACCTTTTACAATTATATTGTTTATGAATATATTACTCTAATGTCAGAATTATACTGACGGTATGATAACCTTGGATAAAAATATCACGGTTTTACGATATTGTGTTTACTGCTCTAAAATATATTTTGAGAAACTTTTGCAGTTTTTTCCAACTGCTTACACACAAAATCTTTTCATGTCACACAATTTCTGAAACATCTCACTCAAAATGCATAACTACACTGCAAATCTCCAAAACCAGAAGCTATTTCTCAGCCTTGAACTCGTTTTCAATTGCATAAAACACTTTTTTCAAAACACTACACACAACTCTCTTCCTAAAACCAAAAAATCTAACAGGAAGCTACTTGCATTCCATTTCCAAACACAACCTATAAAAAATTTAAACACTTATTCACAAGGTCGCTCACACACACACTCCTCATTTCAACTGATCACTAACCAATCACCGTAGTACATGGTCAAAGGTGACAGGACATTTGGCTCTTCTGGTCCAAAAAAAAAACAAAACTGGTTTGCCACCCATCCACAATACCTACCACATATTCCTAAATTCTAAATTCCTTTAGAAAAGAATAGAGGAATTCTTCTCAGCTGGGCACTGGCATGTATAATGTACCCTAAGTTTGTAAAACTTCTCCAGGCAATGAACGCTTGAAGGAAATGTGAAACATTTTGCATTTTGTGTGTGCAGTTTTGAGAATTGTGTGTAGAGTTTTGAAAAAAGGTGACACTGTTTTTAAAATGTAAGCAGTTGGAAAAAACTAAAATATTTTGGAGCAGTAAACATGTCAGGCTAAATAATTCAAATGAATCATTGACTTCTGCTGTCTTCATTAGTTTCAAAAATACAGATTTCATTACAATTTAAATGGCATCTATGGATATCTTTTCTGCTGGAGATACTGTTGTCCTAAAAAACTAAAAACAAAACGTAAAAAAAAAAAACTTGCATATACCGTGGGAACGGTATAGCAGAAAATGTTGTCGGTTTTATAACCTTGACTTTTCAAAAACTGCGGTATACCTTGAAAACGGTTATCGTCCCATGCCTAATCATGGACACTGTATTGTTAACAATGAGCATTTGTTGCTGGAAGGTTTTTAGAAGATTAAGGTTAAAAAAGTATTCTGAAAGTTTTAGGTTGGCAGTGTGCCAGAATCTGCCAGTTTCTGGCACACTGTTGAAAACACTAGATTGATGAATAAAAGTGTAGCTCCAGTTCCACGCAGGCCATCTTATTTACTCTGATGACAGAAAATATTCGATGTACCTGCTTTTGCGTGTTGTTTTTTTTCGATTTAGGCTTTGTATAATAAAG
This sequence comes from Danio jaintianensis, assembly GCA_903798115.1. NCBI lineage: Eukaryota > Metazoa > Chordata > Actinopteri > Cypriniformes > Danionidae > Danio > Danio jaintianensis. Next base: position 2,740,513 of record CAIGQV010019270.1, read on the forward strand.
CCAGAGAGGTTAAATAGCGTTTAAACAGTAGAGTTCTGAATAGTAATTTTACCGTTCCAGAGTGTGTTCTTTTCCCTCTTTTAGTACAAACTAGATCTAATGATCAAAACATTCTTGACCTTGACAAGATCTGCTGCAGAGCAAATTGATTATGAACTTCAGTGCCGTCACTCTCAATGGCCAGTGGACTTAATGGACACATTCCATTCTATCTTGCGTCATTTTGCTATCATTCATAGTTTCCTATACAGTGTTAATACCCCCAGACTGAGGCAGGGTCGTGACAATATAGACCCGAGACTGGACACCACAGTTCAGCAAGTGGAAATCCCTGCTGTTCATCCATTCAGCGTTTATGTACATTGAGTTAGTGACTCATAAGGGAAGATTCTGCGTACTGTGGTCAGAGCGATCTGTCCTAGAGCTTAATGAGCCCACGTTTTTCTGGTTCAGGATGTCCGAGTGAAGTTTTATGCAACTCATAATTGCTGTGCTTATGGCTTTCTTTTTCTGGGTTGTGCTCTGTATTTGACTTCAGTACTGGATGAGATCCTCTCCTGTAAGTCTGTTTTTCCAGCCGCACTATTTCATTCTTAACCTCATTTTCTTATATCTTTAGTGTCAACATTTTATAATCTTACAGTTGTCATGGTGAGTTTGACCCAGAATTAGTACTGCTGTGATCATGATTCTGCTGCATGGAGCTTCACTGTGTCTTATATTGTGGTTTTGTTGTTTTGGAATTACTGTAATTACAAGATAGCAACTCGGCAATTCTACTTAGGAGGAACGTCTTCAAATTTGTTTCTATGGCAACGGATATAATACCTAAATAGATGCACATGTGACTCGGCCGTGAATGACAACAAATAATTGAATCACTATATTAATTCACTTCTGTACAGTAAGCGCTCACAAACTTGAAGAAAAGCAACCATTATAACTATAAACAGAGATTTGAGGAAGGAGCTAATTATGTAGGCCGCTGCTGCTTTTTGTATTTGTTTATATGATGTTTGAGAGAAATAGCTGATCATTCAAGGTTCCAACTTGTAATTATAAGTGATGTAAAAGGTCTAAATGGTTCCTGGGGTATGTTTACACAACAACAATGTAATAAAATTGGATTTTAGAAATCACAAATGGGATTGATCATACCTGCAATTTTCATGGAGATCTTGTCAGAGTTAAGTATTAAATCTCTCTTGAAGGCAAGAGGACGCTCTCATTTAGAAACCCAGGTAATCCCCATAGGGCTTCGATTATTGTCTTGCACATCATGTGAGGAAAGTAGGGTTATGTGATCAGTAGTAAGTCTCCGAAGGCTAGAGGGCGCTCTCACAAGTTGGACAGAACCACCAAATACACCCTGAAGAAACCCAGGAAATCCTTATGGAGAATAAGCAGAAGATTTAACTGCTTTTATTGATGCAACAGAGTTAATTAATACACGACCACGGCAACATATGGTTTTGTTAGTTTTTCTTAGAATTTTCCTGATAATAATGTATGTAAATGATGCAACGCTGCTTAGAATATTATGAAATATGTTGCGTGCCTTATTCTGTGTAAGAAGCCAGGTAATTCACACAAAAACTTCTTTCAAACACTCGACTGAAGTTATGAAGTGAGTTTTGAGTAAAAACATCACTATATGTATTATTTGCATGTGCCTTCAGATTATAAAATTAGTAACATTTACTGCAAAGTGCTGTAGTTTACTGAGAAGCTACAGCTGTCAATATTGCAGAATAATTATCTCCTGTTACACACGTCCTGGAGATTTACAGCTGATTACAGAGCCGGCTTTACTGACAAATGCGCACGACTATTGCATGTGATGGGACTATTATGAGTTATGAGGTCAGTTGGGAATAAAAAAAAAACATGTTAATAAATGTAGTATTTTACAATTGTTCAGTAAGAAGCAAAGCTTTGCAGGTTTCACACTTTAAGCCAAATATCAAATTACCTGACTCATTTCCATGACCTATAATGGGAAAAAAAGGCTGCTGTTGTCCTTTACATAATATTAAAATGGGTTTAGTTTATTTTGCCAGGCTTTAGTAGCCACTATGAGAACAACAATGGATAATTTACCTCAGATATTTTTACTATTTGCATAGCTCTCTCTGTTATATTCGATAGCTTGATTTTTAGAATTAAATTTACATTTAATTCTTCTGCTGTTTACTTTTTAACACCCAGTTTTTGAAGTGGTCACTTTGAAGCCAATGTTCTTAAAATGTATGTTGTCCTGGCATGTAAACTTTAATTAACAGGTACAGTCTGGTGACATAGCCAGTTGATGGCCATGAAAGAATTGAAAAATAGCCTACCCGTAAAAACAGGTTTGAAACAACACATATGGTATTGAAAAATGAAATAGTTTTGCAATGCTTTGCCTCTGCATTCTGCATTTAAAATCCTTTAACGCACACCGTGACTAAGTGTGGAATCATAGGAGTTGTCGTTTTCATTACATCCTATGGGACTCCTGCAGAAATCATGTTCATGGATGAGCTAAAGTATTCAACACTTATTGTCATGGTAGTATGAAGCAGAGTAAGACTGAAAACCGCTGAAGCAAAACCAGTGTGCTGAAGCAATTGCTGATGAAAGATGAGCACGACGTGGCATGAAATTAGCTGAGCTTTTATTATGTTTCCAGTTGTGATCACAATGGGAAGAAGCAGCAGCACTGTTTTACCATACTTAATGCATTTTAAAGTTCTGTTATAATACTGCTCTGTGCAGTCTGATAAAATGCTAAATATATTAAAGCATCTTTGGTCTTTCCCTCTTTTCTATTAAACCAATCCGGAAATCACGCATGACGTCATTGGCATGGCATAAAATACTGCAGATAAAATTGTTTATTCTATGACATTCTTTGAAACATTTGGGATAATGTACTGTAAGTACATAATTCAACAAAATAGATAACACTGTTCTAGTGATTTTTGTATATTTTAATTTTAAAAAATGGTATGTAATAAGGAAATAAGGGTGTCACGGTGGCGCAATGGGTAGCACAATCACCTCACAGCAAGAAGGTTGCTGGTTCGTGTCTCGGCTGGCTCAGTTGGCATTTCTGTGTGGAGTTTGCATGTTCTCCCTGTGTTCGCGTGGGTTTCCTCCGGGTGCTCCGGTTTCCCCCACAGTCCAAAGACATGTGGTACAGGTGAATTGAATAAGCTAAATTGGCCATAGAGTATGAGTGTGAATGCAAGTGTGTTGCGTGTTGTGTTGTGGGTGTTTCCCAGTGTTGAGTTGCGGCTGGAAGGGCATCCGCTGCGTAAAACATGTGTTGGATAAGTTGGTGGTTCATTCTGCTGTGGCGACCCCTGATTAATAAAGGGACTAAGCCAAAAAGAAAATGAATAAATAATAGAAATACCCTCTGATTTAAAATGAAACACACACAAAACATTTAGCAGTTCAGCATATTTCTGCTTACAATAAACATTTTGAGTGTACATTTTGAGTTGAAACGACACAATTTTTAAGGTTTTTTGGGACAACTTAATTGTTTTCAATCCAATTAAATTTGTAAAAAAAATGATTACGTTAAGCTACGATTTGTGTTGGGACGACATAAAGGAACTGAGTGGAACCCAGCATTTCTTACAGTGTAGGAAGAACATTTCCAGTCTAGCCAGCATCTGATTTTTGTATATGAAATGAATTAAACTGTAAATTCAAAGGGAAAACCTCAGCTAATTGTGAAATATGGTACGGATGTGTCCATTGCCAGAATTAAAGTGCAAACAAATTTAGCCCACCCATACAGCAAACATGTGCACAACCATAAGAGCTTCAATCCCATTCATCATTCAGATTGCATAAGAGCCTATTCCTCATTGCCCAATGAATCTCTCATCCAATTAGCGATTGTCCATGTTTCCAAAAGCTTTTCTTCCTGGTTGCCCATTCAGCCATCCCGATGACATGAAGCTTTCTTATTGCGTCCTCTTGCGCAGTGGCTCCAAAATAATGGAATTGGCCAAAAATAAAGAAATCAGGATGAGCAACTGAGGTGAGACCGAGATGTGCTGTCGACCAGTGCCTCATTTGGAAGATCCACATGAAAATCTTGAGCGTACCAAATTATGCTCATCTTCCTATAACATTTTATGATTCAACAACACTGATACTGTATGTACTGTGTTTTTATTGTAAGTGGTGCTGGTTCTAATTAAAGTAATGAATGTTTGTCAGGATGAATGAATAAGGTAAATATTTCCTAAATACGAAAAGGTCTGTATTCATTCTCAAGGAGTTGTTGGAATTTGCAGGTAACCTCACTCCCATTTGACCTTTATCGGGTCACTTAGCTCTGGTTCCAAGAATCTTGACCTGTCTTCTGTTAATTAAACAAAACAGTACTTTTTTTTTCTCTCAGTATTCTCAGAAAATCGGTCTTGCCTACCTTTTCTCTCATGCGCTATATCAGCACAGTTGAATAACGTTGTCAGTCTTGCCTAATTGTACCAAATATGTATATTTATAGGCGGCACGGTGGCTCAGTGGTTAGCACCGTCACCTCAAAGCAAGAAGGTCGCTGGTTCGAGTCTCGGCTGGGCCAGTTGGCATTTCTGTGTGGAGTTTGGATGTTCTCCCCATTAGGGCTGCACGATTAATCAAAAAAGTTCACGATCTTGATTCGACCCTACACACGATCTTAATTCAGCTTTTCTACGATTCAGCCAATTATATTTTCAAGGTCAGGAAGCATAAAAGCGGTCGCACAAGTCTTCACATTGTTTTATATACATTGCTCAGCAACATGGACACCTCCAAATGGTGTTAAATATGTATTCGAGGCCGCAAAATCACACGTGAGCTGACGCACTGTTTGTTTACTACGGAGAGGTAGTAATGCCCGCCAATGATGACTTTAGTGAACAGAACCTGCATAGGCTGTGAATAACAGGTAGTAAAGTCATAAATAAAGTTCAGTTTGTTACAAAGAGTGATCATTTGGGAGTCGTGCGGGAAGTATGATTTGCATATATGTTTTTTTTTTTCTTTTCTCAGAGTTACGGCAGCCATGACATGAACCGCACTCGGCAGTAAAAGTGAAACCGAACAGTTTAACTACTTACTGGTTCAGTTTAACTACTCTAGCCTATAAAATGTTGAATATAATGCAAGAGGGAATCTGATAATGACAAATGTGTAATTTTACCAATGAAAAAAATTGGCTAATAATGTTGTCAATGACAAATGACATGCATACTTCTCAAACATAACAAACTAAATAAACTTTAGAATTATGAATAGTTGTATTTTGATGTAGTCACTTTACTGTGAATTAACAAACAGGACATATTTAAAGTCTGTTCAAGTCCACCGTTCCAAGTCTATACAAAATCTAGCATTTTAACCAACAATAGAACTACGCATAGGCCTAATATTATTTTTGTTGTTTTACATTATGTTTGAGAATTAACAATAATAATAGCCTACTCTTATTAACCTTTATTTTACATCTAGAGAATCGAGAGAAATTCGTGATCATGATTTTAAGCAAAGGAAATCATGATTCTCATTTTAGCCAGAATCGTGCAGCCCTACTCCCCGTGTTGGGTTTCCTCCGGATGCTTCGGTTTTCCCCACAGTCCAAAGACATGCGCTATAAGTGAATTGGATGAACTAAATTGCCCGTAGTATGTGTGTGAATGCGAGAGTGTATGGGTGTTTCCCAGTACTGGGTTGCAGCTGGAAGAACGTCCGCTGCGTAAAACATATGCCAGAATAGTTGGCGGTTCATTCCACAGTGGCGACCTCTTATAAATCAGAGACTAAGCCAAAGGAAAATGAATGAATGAATGAATATGTATGTATTCATTTTTCCATTCATTAAAACAATCTAAAAATGAGTTTGTACCTTAGATTTCAGACATTATTTGTCCAGATCTGTTAATGTATTCATGAAAATTGTAACAAGTCATTGAACTGAAGGCAGTGTAGGAACTAGGGATGGCTGACGTGAAACTGAGGTTTCGATATGGTGTTGAGATCACGAACAGCAGATGTTTCGAAACACCGCTCCAAAACATTTCAAAACACCCAGGTCATGTGACTAAAGCGATTCAAAGGATTGGTAACTTCACAAGCATTCCAAGACCTTGCGATACTGTGTTTGATTGACTGAGTTGGAAACAAAAAAATCTCACGTAGCCTAGTGGATTGTTCATGGACATAGTGCAAGTGCGCTGCGGGTGTCCCAAGTTAGAATTCCAGCTTGTACCAGCATTCAGAAATTGTGACTTAATGTCTTTTATCAATGTTGATTTTTTTTTCATGACCAAAACAACACATATTTATTCACAAAGAGTTCATTCAGATGTCAGACCAATGTTAAAACAAAACACATTACAAGAAGAGAGCAATAAAAGAACACATTTTAAATGACTATAATTGCTTCATCCTGGATTCGAACCCAATATGACTGCATGCCAGTCAGGAACACTAACCACTCCACTAAATCACTCGAAGCCTTCACTATACAATGTGGGGTATAATTCCTCAATTTGTGTAACAAGTACACATGAAATCAAAACTAACCATATTGATTTTGTTAGCTCACATTGCTAGTTTTGTGGTGAACAATTCATCTCTGCATGCCAAAAACGTTTGCCCTTGTAATCTAAAATTGAAATCTGAAAATGCACTTCCTGTTTTCAGATAATTTCTCAGATTATGTCTGTCTGAGGTATCCAAATGTCAGTTTTGACAGCGCAATGACAACAAACAGAAATGATGAGGAGAAGGAGTCTGTTAGGTTGTAATAACTCTCCTGAAAACCCTTTTCCTGATCTTTCTGAATAAAATGGCTACTCTACTACATCCAATCAGCTCGCAGTAGAAAAAACAAGCCATGCCCACTTTTCTCATTTAACATTTTCTAGGAACTGCGTCGCAATATGGAAAAAAAGGTCGCAGCTTCTGGTTCATGCGGACTTTAAGAGCAATAGTTACAAATGACCACTAGGTGTCACGGGTTTCAAAAAGTTTTGAAGCCTCAACACATTTGCTTCAAATGTTTCAGTGTTTCACGAAGCCTCGCTCTGCCCACCACTAGCAGGAACCCAAATGCAGTTTATTTACCAAAAGTGATCAAATACAAACAAATAGAGATGACTGACGTGAAACTGACGTTTCGACACAGTGTCGAGATCCCGAAGTGCAAGTGTTCGAGACCTGGCGAATCTGTGTTTGACTGACAGGGTCGAAACATATTCTATCTCATGTAGCCTAGTGGACCGTTCGTGTGCACTGCAAATGGCCTGAGTTAGAATCCCGACTTGTACAAATATTTTGAAATTATGACTTGATGTATTTTAATGATGTTAATTTCTTATTACCAAAACAAGACATATTTATTCACAAAGTGTTCATACGGATGTCAGACCAGTGTTAAAACAAAACACGTTACAAGAACAGAGCATTTAAAAATTAGCATCTATAGCTGGATAACCCTGGATTCGAACCCATTATTTCAGCATGCTAGTCAGGAACTCTCACCGCTTCATTAAATCACTTAAAATCCTCAATTTTACAACGTGGGGTTTAATACCTCAATTTGTGTAACTGTTTCTTTGCTGAAGCTGTTCCAGAGCAATACATAAAAATGACCACTAGGTGTAGTGACGGATAGAAACGGGTTTCAAAATGTTTCGAAGCTTCGACACATTTGCTTCGACTGTTTCAGTGTTTCATGAAGCCTCGCTTTGTCCACCACTACAAACAAAATAGTAACTTTATATTACTTGGCAAAATCATAATCAAAACATGAACCATGAACTAAACTCACCGACAGAGGTTAGACAAACAAAGTTAAACCAGGAACAAACGCAACTTGAGGGTATATATAACAAACACTAGGGATCCCATGACATGACACAACCAATGAGAAACAAGACACATGACTAAATCAACCAATGAAAACATGACACAATAAGAAAGGGTTACCTGGCGGGAAACAAAGCAGCAAACAGGAAGACAAGACTAAAC
>CAIGQV010019270.1:2748934-2771056 GCA_903798115.1 Danio jaintianensis
CACTTCACTTCACTTCACTTACAAAAATGTGATTTATAGATATTATGACTTTCCCAGATTAAAAAAACACTAGGCTATAGTAGCTTGTAGTTAGTAAATACTATAGTGTTTTTAACCATACTATAGTGAAGTACTTGAGTTAATCTGTTTTGTTAATTCTGTCGTTGCTGTGGTAATGCAATAACTATAATTGTATTAAGAACTTCTACAAATAAATATAGTTATACAAATAAATACACCACAGTTTACTGTAGTAAAAACTGAGGTATACTACAGTATTTATTACAGTTTATAAGTTCACTATGGTTAATACTGCAGATTGCTGTAGCATCCATTAACAAAGTGCTGTAAATACTATAATATAAAGAGTTTAATACATTTTACTATAGCTTCACAAACAACTATGGCATTTACTATAAATTACTAGGATATTTTTGCATGCATGTTGATTACATTTTGTATTTAACAAAATAAAAGTCTCACACAATAAATGATGATTTCTTAATAATTTTAGATATTACAATACATATTATACTTGTATGTATTTACTAGTCTGCTGTTATGTGAACAGTACAGTATAAGTCAAGAGTCACATCTGCTGTTAAACAGGGTTGTCAATCGCAAACTCTGACTGTGAAGGTGAAATGAAGCCAGATATCATCACTCTGCTGCTATAGCAAAGCGTGTTTGTTTTGGGAGATAAAGTTGGCAAACGGCCCGATTTTTGTTCTCTTCGTTTTTCTGTATTTAATAGCCTACGTGTATGCACAAGTATCTCCACACAGAGCTTGGTATTGTGTCATTAAATATTTGATTTAGACTGAGTATAGTGATCTTGTCAAAAAGACTCTTTCAGAAAATGTCAAATTCGACTTCGAGAAATTTTGACATGTGGTATCTTCTTTGTCTTTTAAATAAAACGTTCTTGTGCCTTATCATAAAATCGTGAATATGAAATATGAGATACTAGATGAGGTCAATAAAGTATTCGACCAATATTTAAGAGATAATAATGTGTCTCTCAAGCTGACTGGTGGACAATTTGCAGATCATTGCTTAAACTGTATATATATATATATACTCAAAAAAGGTACTGTTGATGAGTGTTGGGTAAGTTATTAATTACTAATTACATCATTAAAATTGTATTTAAATTACTTTTTAATTACTGTGTCTGAAAAGTGACTTGACTACTCAATAGGTAATGTAATTATTCGACTTAACACTACTAAAAATCCCTATAAATATCAACACATAGACAATAGAAATTCAACTTAATTCTTTAAATTTGAGCCAAACAGGATCACTTAAAGAATCAAAACACAAAACATTTCAACATTTATTCATCAGGGGTCGCCACAGCGGAATGAACCGCAAACTATTCCAGCATATGTATTACACAGTGGATGCCCTTACAGCTGCAACCCAGTACTGGGAAACATCCATACACACACATTCACACACAAACACTATGGCCAATTTAGTTTATTCAATTCATCTTTGGACTTGTGGGGGAAACTGGAGCACCCGGAGAAAACCCATGCGAACACGGGGAGAACATGCAAACTCCACACAGAAATGTCAACTGACCCAGCCGGGTCTCGAACCAGCGACCTTCTTGCTGTGAGGCGACAGTGCTAACCACTGAGCCACCGTGTCGCCCCATTTTAAAGCAATGACACGATATTTCATAAATACCATATATTCACATACATTTCGGACTCTTTTTGAACTTTCTGAATTTATCGTTCCTTAAGCATGATTAATGTAACTGTCTTTAGTTAAAAAAAATAATTATTCTGCAAAACAGAATATAATTACATGTAACAAAATTTCCCCAAAAAAATTTTGTTAAAAGTTATTAAAAGTTATTATAAAAAGGAAAAGTAATCTAATTACAGTAACTAGTTACTTTGTTACTAATTAGTTACACCAAACATTGCTGTTGAGCGAGTAGTAAAATGAGATTTAGGGTATTTTTTGAAAATGTGTTTATTTTTAGATATTTATTTGTATTCAGTTTAGTTGTTTTGTTATAATAAAAAAAATTCTAGTTTCTATTTTAGTTTCCGCATTTTAGTTTTCAGAACTTTCAAATCATCACCCCAAATTTCCATTCAATAAGATGACACTCTTCTGTTTTTCAGTTTTCAGTTGTTCATTTGCTGTTTAAAGAATGTTTGCTAGTTTTTAATCTTGATTATGGATCGTCAGGAACACTGAATAGCTGAAACGGTGTGTATGCTAATCTAAAATGAAACGCTAAAGGAAATGAAGATGCCCAGCAGTAGGATTGAGTACCCCTGGTGTCAGTAATCATGAGATAAACTGTTCCTGGCAGCACATAGGCTAGTACATTTATTGCTCAACATGCTGTATCCATGTCGCTATCTGTTTTCCCAGTGTCTGCGCTCTTGAGGAATGGAACGTGTTTTTGTACAGTAACAATGTTCTTCACCTCTTCCATCTTTTCTTCAAACTTTATGTGTTTTCCAGACCCTGACATAAGGAAGCATCCTGAAAACAGCAGGCTTCACTGTGGGTTACAGGCTTCAATGTTCTGGGTTAGGTTTGGCTACAGTATGTTACACTTCTTAGCAGCTGTCTTCTTCATGAACAAGTTGTATTTATGAAACGTGTGTGTGATTTTCTCATAGAATGTTTCAGTGAGCTGGCGACACGGTGGCTCAGTGGTTAGCACTGTTACCTCACAGCAAGAAGGTCGCTGGTTTGAGTCCCGACTGGGCCAGTTGGCATTTCTGTGAGTTTGCATGTTCTCCCCGTGTTTGCATGGGTTTCCTCCGGGTGCTCTGGTTTCCCCCCACAGTCCAAAAACATGCGGTATAGGTGACTTAGATGAACTAAATTGGCCGTAGTGGATGAGTGTGTATGGATGTTTCCCAGTACTGGGCTGCAGCTGGAATGGCATCCGCTGTGTAAAACATATGCTGGAATAGTTGGCGGTTCATTCCGCTGTGGCGACCTTTGAATAGAGACTTAGCCGAAGGAAAATGAATGAACGTTTCAGTGACTTTTCCTTCAATGACGGTTCTTTAATCGATCATGCCCAGTCTGTGTAGTCACATCTGTCGTTCCACGTTTGTTAAAAGGAACAGTATATCGTTATATACAGTAGGTATTGCTAATGGATATTATTTTAGGAAATGTTTCTGGGTTTTGATGTTGAATGTACTTTATGAAGCCCTTCAACTGCACATACAATAAAGATTAGAGAAACAATGTAATCTTCATTGTTCACATTTCAAGGAGTTTTAGTTTGGGCTATTAGAGCAATGTTTTACAAAATAACCAAGGCACTTCAACAACAACCCTTGACTTCAACACAGGCTCATTGGAAATACATACGTCAACATACAGTTGAAGTCATAATTATTCGCCCTCCTGTGAATTTTTTCTTTTTTCAAATATTTCCCAAATTATGTTTAACAGAGCAAGGACATTTTCACAGTATTTCCTATAATATTTTTTCTTCTGGAGAAAGTCTTATTTGTTTTATTTCGGCTAGAATAAAAGCAGTTTTTAATTTTTCTAAAACCATTTTAGGGTCAATATTATTAGCCTAATTACCCTAACCTGCCTAAATAACCTAATGAACCTAGTTAAGCCTTTAAATTGCACTTTAAGCTGAATACTAGTATCTTGAAAAATATGTAGTCAAATATTATTTACTGTCATCATGACAAAAATAAAAGAAATTCGAAATTAGTCATCAAAAGGATTATGTTTAGAAATGTGTTGAAAAAAATCTTCTTTCCGTTAAACAGAAATTGGGGAAAAAATATACAGGGGGGCTAATAATTCAGGAGGGCTAGTAATTCTGAATTCAACTGTATATTTGACTGCAGTTTCTAAGTAAAATGAATGCTACATGGGGCAGTATTTTGTTCTATTTTACACTATTGATATTTACAGGGACATATTACCAACAAATAAAAGATTATTTTCATGCAGTTCTTTGCAACACACCAAATAACTACCACAAAGTCACTAGCGCGTGCACAAGCCAGGAGAATCAAAACAAGGAAGGCCAACATGATGGCGAGCTAAGCATGTAGTTTATTTCTGCTTTACAGCATTTTTTGATTTAATGACCTACATTTTATACCGTATCATCCCTATTGTTTTTTTTTTTATTGACTCGTCAAAGAGGATTTAACTATGTCAACAAAAAAGAGTTCTAGCTAGCCAAAAATAGTTATTTCGGGGAATAAAGAAACAACCACGAAAGGTTCGGATACTAACACCGACTATGAATATGCCATATACACTGATCGCGACAACAATATGGATAAACGAAAAGAGTCATCGTCTCTGCAAAACACCCCAACTAAGATGTCCTCTAAGAAACTGAAAGGTACAAAAGACTCTAACACCACTCTTCTGCAAACACTGATCACCAGGTTTGATTTGCAAGATGGTAAGCCGAATATCATTGAAAGTAAAATCACTGAGAACAGTTTTATGATCACAAACCTTTCCAAAGCAGTGGAATTCAATGCAGCGGAAATTAAGGACTGTAAAACGAAAATTAATCCGTTTGACAAACAACTCACCTCTGCCCTTGCATCGCATGATGACCTGATGAGCCGTACATCGGAGCTTAAACGCTACAAGAGGAGATGGAACCTCAGAGTGATTCGATTAAAAGAGACTACAGGTGAAGAAGTCTGCAAAGAAATAATCTCTTTGTTAGCTGAAATCGCTCCTCACCTGCCATGTTTAATTATTATCATCGCCTTTTGGACTCTTATGAATTTGGAATGACAGAATTACGTTTAACAAGATGTTAACGTTACATGTGCTGGTGAAGAATAAGACTGTATATGTTTCGTATCGTTTATTAACCCAATTAAGGCCTAAATGTAAGTTTTGGGTATTTTTTATTTGTAATTGGTAACATTTCAGTGACTGTAAGTCTCTGTATGTGTTCATAAATGTTTTATTTTTTTATTATTTCATATAAATCGCAGACGTTACAGTAGGCTATTTCGCATTATCATTGATCTGCAGCTATAATAAAATCCTCTTCATAGAAAGGTTAGTAATAAACTACCTAGGTTAGTAATAAAAGTACACCACGCCCACCAAAAGGGTACCATTGGTACTCTTTGGCAGTGGAGACACAAGCTTGATAAAGGTGACCCATACCGAACCATACCGTACTGTACCACTCAGTAGAAATAAGGCATTAAAGGGATAGTTCACCCAAAACTGAAATTTCTCTCATCATTTTACTCACCCTTCACAATCCTATTTGAGTACAGGACGTTTCTTTTTTCTTTTGGACACCAAAGAAGATATTTTGATGAAAGCTGGAAACCGGTAACCACTGACTGTAATAGTTTACAGGTTTCTTTAATATATGGTAATTTGTGTTCAACATAAAAAAGAAATTAATATAGATTTGGAACCACTTGAGGGTGAGTAAATAGTGAGTAAATGTTCATCTCTGCGTGAACTATAAATATCCCATTTCAGGGAAAAGACTCATGGGCTCATCATTTTTTTTTCCACTCAGACACTGTACAGCACTTTCTAGTTAGTGCATACTTGTTTTTGATATGTCCGATACATTATATTATTGACGTATCATGCCTTTTTCCATATTCCAAGTCTGCGGTCCATATGCACAAACATGGTCCAAAATGAACAACGGTTAAGAACCAAATGTAAGAATAAACTGACTTTGGCATATACATAAAATGAGCCAGTTGTCTTGTAACTATAGTGTCTGCACAATAAGGCTGCAGACTTGCACATGCACTCTTAGAAATGTACTCTGACAAGCACATGCACTCAATAGAGCAAGAGACATCACTGTGTGGGGTAGTGTTAAATGTCAATAGTGTCTGAGAGTGTACGTGCAGTAGTTTTACAGCCAGACCCTTCTCCAAATCTTTGCATATATGCCGAATATTCCAAGCATTAAACCAGATTGACAAAAATACAAGCAATATATTTTTTACTTCATTCATTCATTCATTCATGGTATTACAGTACCATTCAATGCAAAATCAAATATCACTGATCGTCAGTACGTAACGTTTATATTTTATATTAGGTTGCCTTAACTAATACGTACATATGCTGAATTTAATCATTTGTTACAATGTACTTATTGCCTAGCCGGCAGCTAGCTCTCTGCAACTCTCACATGATCGCCCACTGAAGCTAAGCATAGCCGCATGGTCAGTACCTGGATGGGAGACCACATGAGAAAGCTAGGTTGCTGCCGGAAGTGGTGTTAATAAGGCCACCAGGGGGCGCTTAACGTGCTGTCTGTGTGGGTCCTTTCGGATGAGACATTAAACCGAGGTCATTAAAAATGTCCTTCGAAAAAGAGTAGGGGTTTAACCCTGGCATCCTGGCCAAATTTGCCATTGGCCATTGGCTTCTGTCCATCATGGCCTCCTAACCATCCCCATATCATAATTGGCTTCATCACTCTGTCTCCTCTCCACCAATCAGCTGGTTTGTGGTGTGCGGTCTGGCGCAATATGGCTGCCATCGCGTCATCCAGGTGGATGCTGCACACTGGTGGTGGATGAGCAGATTCCCCCCAATGTGCAAAGCGCTTTGAGTGTACAGTGCATCCGGAAAGTATTCATATCGCTTCACTTTTTCCACATCTTTTTATGTTACAGCCTTATTCCAAAATGGATTAAATTAATTTATTTCCTCAAAATTCTACACACAATACCCCATAATGACAATGTAAAAAAGATTTTTTGAAATTGTTGCAAATTTATTCAAAATAAAAAACCTGAAAAATCACATGTACATAAGTATTCACAGCCTTTGCTGTGAAGCTCTAAATTGAGCTCAGGTACATTCTGTTTCCACTGATCATTCTTGAGATGTTTCAGCAGCTTAATTGGAGTTCACCTGTGGTAAATCCAGTTGATTGGACATGATTTGAAAAGGCATACACCTGTCTATATAAGGTCCCAGGGTTAACAGTGCATGTCAAAGCACAAACCAAGCATGAAGACAAAGGAATTGTCTGTAGACCTCCGAGACAGGATTGTCTCGAGGCACAAGGCTGGGGAAGGTTACAGAAAAATTTCTGCTGCTCTGAAAGTTCCAATGAGCATAGCGGCCTCCATCATTCGTAAGTGGAAGATGTTTGGAACCACCAGGACTCTTCCTAGAGCTGGCTGGCCATCTAAGCTGAGTGATC
Organism: Danio jaintianensis; assembly: GCA_903798115.1. Taxonomy (NCBI): domain Eukaryota; kingdom Metazoa; phylum Chordata; class Actinopteri; order Cypriniformes; family Danionidae; genus Danio; species Danio jaintianensis. Next base: position 2,756,136 of record CAIGQV010019270.1, read on the forward strand.
GGGGGAGAAGGGCCTTAGGGAGGTGATCAATAACCAGGCACCGCTCATCACCAGGCTAATATTCAATTCATCTTTATTTCTATAGAGCTTTTACAATGTAGATTGTGTCAAAGCAGCTTCACATAGAAGGTTATAGTGAATTGGAATGGTGTCCGTTCAGTTTTTAGATTTTAAGTTCAGTTCAGTTCAGTGTGGTTTAATTTTCACTGCTGAGAGTCCAAACACTGAAGAGCAAATCCATCGATGCGCAGCTCTACAGGTCCCGAACCATGCAAGCCAGTGGCGACAGCGGCGAGGAACGAACTTCACCAATTTGCGAAAGTGAAGGAAAAAAAAACCTAGAGAGAAACCAGGCTCAGTTGGGCACGACCATTTCTCCTATGGCCAAACGTCTTGTGCAGAGCTGCAGTCTAGGCGCCGGAGGCTGGTGAACGCTGGACGTCAGAGAAGACTCGTCTTTCACTGGGGTCTCACAGGAATCAGTCCTTTTCTCTCCACTCCTCCATGACCACCACAGCAGCTCCTCAGGATACGGCCCGGTCTGGGATTATGGAAACCTTGGGGTCATCTCTTCACAGGTCTTGGATTGCATTAGTGGCACTGCATAGTCTCTGGGGGCCTCGGGATGAGTATCCCCAGGTGGAAATAGAGAATAAAGAGAATAATTAGCGTAGCTGCTGTTCATAGTGTATATAAACGAGATGCAAAAACCTGCGTGGAGCAGATTCATGCATCATACCGTTATGCAATGCATTGAGTGTATGCTTTACTAAAAAGATAGGTCTTTAATCTAGTTTTGAACAGAGAGAGTGTGTCTGAGCCTCGAACATTATCAGGAAGGCTATTCCAGAGTTTAGGAGCCATAAATGAGAAGGCTCGACCACCTTTACTCGACTTTGCTATTCTAGGTACTACCAGCAGCCCTGAGTTTTGAGATCTTAAAGAGCGGGTTGGATTGTAGCGAGACAGAAGGTTGGTTAGATAAACAGGTGCTAAATTATTTAAAGCTTTATAGGTAAGAAGCAATATTTTATAATCAATACGGAACTTAACAGGCAGCCAGTGTAAGGAAGATAAAATTGGGGTGATATGATCATATTTTCTAGACCTGGTAAGAACTCTGGCAGCTGCATTTTGTACTAGCTGAAGTTTATTAATAGAGGATGCTGGGCAACCAGTGAACAGAGCATTACAGTAATCCAGCCTAGAAGTCATGAAAGCATGAACTAGTTTTTCTGCATCTGAGATGGATAGCATACTTCGTAACTTAGCGATATTTCTCAGATGAAAGAAGGCTGTAATATCATCCCTACAGTGAAGCATGGTGGTGGCAGCATCATGCTGTGGGGATGTTTTTCAGCAGCAGGAACTGGAAGACTAGTCAGGATAGAGGGTAAGATGAATGCAGCAATGTACAGAGACATCCTGAATGAAAACCTGCTTCAGAGTGCTCTTAACCTCAGACTGGGGCGACAGTTCATCTTCCAGCAGGACAATGACCCAAAGCACACCGCCAAAATATCAATTTTTGTGGCTTCACAACAACTCGGTGAATGTCCTTGAGTGGCCCAGCCAGAGCCCAGACCTAAATCCTATTGAACATCTCTGGAGAGATCTGAAAATGGCTGTACACCGTCGCTTCCCATCCAACCTGATAGAGCTTGAGAGGTACTGCAAAGAGGAATGGGCAAAAATTCCCAAAGACAGGTGTGCCAAGCTTCATATTCAAAAAGACTTGAGGCTGTAATTGCTGCCAAAGGTTCATCAACAAAGTATTGAGCAAAGGCTGTGAATACTTATGTACATGTGATTTTTCAGGTTTTTTATTTTTAATAAATTTGCAACAATTTCAAAAATTCTTTTTTTTCACATTGTCATTATGGGGTATTGTGTGTAGAATTTTGAGGAAATAAATGAATTTAATTAATTTTGGAATAAGGCTGTTAAAAAAAAAAAAGTGAAGCACTATGAATACTTTCCAGATAAAAAGAGCGTTATGGCAGTCGCGTCTTTTTAATTCTCCAATCAAATGAAAGCAGAGGCGGGGTTTCCGCTGAGGTGACAGCAGTGTTTGTGTTGTCAAGATGACAACGGAGACTTTTAAAAATGGAAGAGAGAATTGTGGTCACTGTTTTCAGTTATCCGAAGCTGTATGACTTTAGGGGGCGACATGGTGGCTCAGTGGTTAGCACTGTCGCCTCACAGCAAGAAGGTCGCTGGTTCGAGTCCTGGCTGGGTCAGTTGGCATTTCTGTGTGGAGTTTGCATGTTCTCCCCGTGTTGGCGTGGGTTTCCTCCGGGTGCTCCGGTTTACCCCACCATCCTAAATTGGCCGTAGTGTATGTGTGTGAATGTGAGAGTGTATTGGTGTTTCCCAGTACTGGGTTGCAGCTGGAAGCGCTTCCGCTGTGTAAAACATATGCTGGATAAGTTGGTGGTTCATTCCGCTGTGGCGACCCCTGATGAATAAAGGGACTAAGCCGAAGGAAAATGAATGAATGAATGACTTTACAAATCTTGAATATGACAATATTATTAAATATTACAATTAAAACAATATCAACAGTAACGCTTGCACACATTACACAGCTGACTCAGTCATTGCCTAGCGACATAAAAAGCACACCGCACTTCTTTTTTTCTTGTCAACAAAAAAAGGCAGTGTGGTGCACCTCGCGTTCTCAGAGCAGAAAAGCGTGTCCGGTGTGATCGGCCTCTAAATCTGCAGTGGGAGGAGTCGGAAAGGAAGGGTGTGTTAGAAGCAGCTCATAAATATTCATGAGCAGATTGATGTGGAAGGCCCCTTTACTTCAGGACACACAGCTGGACAGAGCAACTCACATTCCAGCAAGCACTCTCCCTCGCTCTCTCACTTTTTATTGCTGTCCTATTTTCAGCGCGTCTCTCTCATCGCTGCACTTTGCCCTACAAATCAATGCTTGCCATTTTGTGGCTCTCCTCCCAGTACCCTATGTGGAAAGAATGCGCTCCCAGCATTCCTGAGGAGATGGTGCATTTTGGCTAATGGTCTCCAGAGAACTACTAGGATGTTGCATGGGAATGCTGGCGTGAGCTAAAACATTATGTTTCACTGTTGTTTTTATATTTAAAATGATCACAGCATGAGTTGATCATATTTCTTATTGACATTATTGCACCTCCAAACAAAGGTAAAATATTTCTGGAGTAATCAGAAAGCACTGCCAGTAACAAGTATATGTATGTATGCATGTATGTATTCATTCATTCATTCACTGCTACTACTACTACTACTAATAATAATAATAATAGTAAATGTAATAAATACTATTACTACTACTACTTATAATAATAATAATAATAATAATAATAATAATAATAATAATAATAATAATTATTATTATTATTATTATTTATTACAATTATTTATTTTATAGGGAGACATTGCTGTTCAAAAGTTTGGGGTCGGCAATTTATTTTTATTATTATTATTTTTTTTTTTATAAATCTTTGTGGTCTTATGCTGTTTGATCAAATATATATTAATAGTAATATAAAAATATAAAAATAGTTATATAATTTAAAAAACATTGCCTTCATTCTTTTATTACAAAAATTGTAATATTGATCAATAAGCTGAACTCACAGCACTTAACTCGTCTTCTGTGTCTTACGATCATTCAGAAATCAACTGATTTAGTGCTCAAGAAATATGTTTCAGGATTATATGTTTGAGAGACAGTTAGAACGACATTAATTTGAAGCATCTTTTGTGACAAAATACACAGTTGAATTTAAGCTGCTTTTCCACTATCGTGCAGTTCGGTACGGTTACGGTTGTTTCTCCTCTGAGCCTGGAATGGCGCGGCACGATTACAAACCGTTCTCGGGCCGGAATTCTCGGCACGGTTAGACAGCCACAGAGCAGTCTCTGGCAGAGAAGGGAATCACTGGCCCACCACATTCTTATGAACATATTTTATTTATTAAACGTATTAGTTTTGACTTGAATATAATTACAACCATGTATAATATAATTACTAATCCTTCATCGAAAATCTTAAAATAATAAAATAGCCTATTGTTTTATACGTGGCTAGAGCTTGATTAATTTGATTGACATCTTGAGACCGCTACTTCGCCTGACTGAGCGAGAGTTTATTGCATGCAGCGCTGTATTTGGTTGCACAAAAATGTCATTCAAACTTAAAGGGCACCTATGATGAAAATCATCTTTTTTAAGCTGTTTAGACAGAACTGTGGTATAGTGTGTCCACAGTCATATTTGGGTGATATAAAGACAGTAAGTCTCTTTTTTTTAATTTCCTGACATTAAAATAGTATCCAAATCCCTCCCATTTTGAGGCCGACCGCAACTTGACGTAGGAGTGCGGTTTCCCCGCCCACCGAATTGATTGACAGCTGCGTATTAACATGTCTCCGTAGTAACGCGTATAATCATATCAACAAGACAGGATGTGCGCAAAGCAACTGAGAATAAAAGATCTGTTGAGTTCGCTAGGATCATCAATCATCATCAAATGTGATCAAGAGTGAGTTTTACAAGTTTAACACGTTTTTAAAACGTTTAAAAAATGCATGTTTGTAATGAATTACAACGATTCACTTCAGCTTTACTTTATCATCACAGCCGCCAAGTGCCAGTACAATTATAAAAGAAGACGCTTCAATCCCGGGTTGTGGACGTTAAATCAGCTTTATTTTGTACATTAACATAACAGATATCCATACAGCAGTGGTTATTAATGTGTATCCTGTCACATTTGCCGTGCAAAAACAGTGCAAAGCTAAACACGCGCGCTGTGTGTGTGTGTCCGCTGTGTGTGCGTGTGTGTGAACTTTGTAACGACATTGTGTGTGACTCATCATTGCAACTCCACAACAAATACATCAAATAATCATTGGGAAAGTTCTTACTGTAATATTTCTCACAAACGTTATGTGAGATCTTCTTCCTTCATGTCTGTCTGTTGTCTGAGGCAGCCGAGGGTGGAGATTGAGGCACACTGACAGGCACGTGGGAACGATGGGCGGGGAGGACTAGCATTAAAGGCACAGTCCACCAAAACAGCTACAAGATGCTAAGAGCTAAAAATGACAAACTTCTGAAAGGTATAATAAATAATCTGATGGGTGTTTTGAGCTGAAACTTTACAGACACATTCTGGAGACACAAAAGACTTATATTAAATCTGGAAAAAGGGGTAAACTAGGTGCCCTTTAAATGACATTAAACTGAATGAAAACACCTTGCATAACTTAAAAAAATACATTCGAAACATGATTAACAGTTTAAAAAGTCATTTTTTTACATAAAAACATGTTGTCATGACTAACTGATGATTTAACTCTAAAGCATGTTACTTAATATATCATACTGAGCACAAACATTTGAACAGTAGTGTATAGTGTACGCGGTATGATCTGTTTTAGGAAATGATAGTTCGGTTTTGGGTTGCTAATGGCTTTGGGATGGTTTTAGATTGAGCAGCTAAGTAAAGCTCACACTATGCTTGGTAACTTCAATGAGGTGTGTGTGTACCTCATGGCTAGCTGTTTTTATACTCGACGGTTGGTCGGCTCTATAAATAACCCGCATGTTTTGATGTGCGCCCCATTTAGCAAGAAGGAGAATTTTTAGCTCGTAGAATGCAAGGAATTTAGGAGCTTGTGCCAAAGCGTCAAAAAAGTTCTGAAGTCAACATACAGTATATCCCAGTGGAGGTGAAGCCTAACTTATTTATCCTTTATTTTTTTTTACCTGGAAGGTCTCATTGAAATAAAATAATTTCTTCCTCCAGGGAGTCTTAGCCAAGACGGCTCTACTCAGTCTGCAAGTCTGCTCTCTAAGCCTGCGTTTATTTGACCAAAAGTACAGCAAAAAACTAAAAAGTTTATATATTTTGTCTATTTAAAATAATGTATTTGATTGTATTTTATATACTTACTTATTTAAATTGATTTTTTTTGCATCATTACTCCAGTCACATCCTTCAGAAATCATTCAAATATACTAATTTGCTTTTCAAGAAACATTTATTATTATTATTATTATTATCATCATCATTATATTAACAGTAATTTTTTTTTTTTTGATGAATAGAAAGATTCAAAGATCAGCATTTATCTGAAATAAAACGTTTTTTAACATCATAAGTAAACCATTAAAAAGTTTTGAGTCAGTATTTATTTATTTTTTTAGTTTTTTGTAAAGAAAATAATACTTTTATTTAGCACGGATGCTTTAAATGCAACATAGGTTTATTCTGAAAACGTAGCTCTATGTGCATTTCTGCTGATCACGAATTATGTAGCAAGAAGTACGTTTGGTTGCATTTCGTCTTTAAAACGAACGCTACGGGGCGGTATGATGTCGTTCCTTTTCGTGCTTACCAGCTCACCGCTTACCTCCATACGGACGGTTTTCCCGCTGTTACCAGTTTGTCCAGTTAGCTCGCCATGTACGTCGGCAGACTTAAAACGCAGAGAGGAGTTGACCACAACGACAGGGTTTGAGTCTGGCGAAGAACAGTTCCGGAAAGCAGGTAAGACTAAAAAAAAAGGGGCCAAAAAATAAAATAAACAAGTAAATAACAGGGTGAGAATGTGGTAAAATCTGAAAACACGGTAAAAATCAGGCGAGGGCCTGATTGCTTTTTAAAAAAGGTAGGTGGGCGGATCAATCAGTGCTTTTGCTAACACTATTGGTTGGGTTTAGGGAAGGAGAAGGGTGGGTCAGTCGATAGGTCAGTCAGTCAGTCATTCAAACAGTCAGTCAACAGCAGTCTCTGATGGATTTATGTGAGAACAGCAGGTGCGATTGGCACTCGCAAGAGAAATTTGAGATCTCAAAAAACGTACACAGCGGCCTCTGGTGGATTCGCAAAAACAAAAACTGCAAAAGTCGCTCCTGGGACGTATTTTGGTGCTCTCCAGAAATGTATATAACGGTACGTTTTCAGAATGAGCCTGGGTTGTTTAAATTGGTCAAAAGTGATGATAAAGACATTTATAACATAACAAAAGATTTCTATTTCAGATAAATGCTTCTATTCTGAGCCTTCTTTTCATTGAAGAAAGCTGTTTTCAACAGTAATAATAATGTTTTTTATGCAGCAAACCAGAAGAATTTCTCTACAGCTCCTTAACTATTAAACAACCAGTAGATTATGCACAATAATTATTATGCATTTGATCTTTACTTTAGCAAAACCTTAATCAATCTATAATATCCATATACAATTGTTAATCATCAATATATGATCATCAGTACTAAAGGTTTCCATTACACAGTTCTAAACATTTTGACTAGTCAATATTATTAGCATTTCAGCCCGTTTGGCAACAACAACCATGCCACATTCAAAGTCACTTAAATCACCTTTCTTCCCCATTCTGATGCTCAGTCTGAACTGCAGCAGATTGTCTTGACCATGTCTACATGCCTGAATGCACTGAGTTGCTGCCATGAGATTGGCTTATTAGAAATAATTTGCGTTAACGAGCAGTTGGACAGGTGTACCTAATAAAGTGGCCGGTGAGTGTGTGTATATATATATATATATATATATATATATATACTGATCACATCACTGATTACAAAGTAATAGGCCTACATTTTGCAAAATAAATCCCCATTATTATTATTTATTCCATGCATTTGCACCAAATCCAAAAAGATTCGAAGGATATTTTATTTCTTTACACAGGTCATCTCATGTTAAGTGTGTATTTAAAAACTGCTTTTGTGGCATTGAAGTGGCACATTCCTGTTCCCTGTGTGTTTTCTCCCTAGCACGATGAATCTCTGTGCATATTCTAGGGCATAGTTGTGATGTTTTCTGAATTAAAGGATTTACTGTTCCGTTCCTACTCCATGTCATGGACGAATACAAGCAAGCAGATTTATTTTATAATGTGAGAAAGGCGTATTACTCAGAGACACGCTGTGAATGTGCAGATGTGTTGGAGAAGAGTTGAGTCGCAGCCAGGTTCTCTCACTCTCTCTCTGTAGCTTTAGATTGCGTAATATGGCATGCTGTCTCCCTCCCTTCCCGCTGACAGCCTTGCATTACGCAGTGGTTTTATGGACTCTAAAAACCACACAGAGAAGCTGAAACTCTCTCTGGAGCTGAAGGCAGCCCTTGTGGAACTGTGTCCCCAGTCTGAAGGTAGAGCTGCTTGTCTGAAACACTTGCCATGATGTTTAACGAAATAGCAGCAATCAGCCTCGAAAGCATTTTTAACTGTCTGCCAGAAACCAAACGTGTTATGTGTGAAACGTGTTAAAAAGAAAACCCCAACAACAACAAACACGATTTTATGCTTAGTCAGCAAAACTGCTAAACACTGAAAAATTATTAAAAGAAAACTCCGCTTTTTTGGGGGGAGTTCGTTTTTCAACTCCTCTCAAGTTAAACAGTTAAGTTTTACCATTTTAGAATCCATTCAGCCGATCTCTGGGTCTGGCGGGAGCCATTTTAGCTTAGCTTAGCATAAGTCATTGAATCGGATTAGACCATTTGCAGCTCACTCAAAAAATGTAAAAAAGAGTATTCATATTTAAGTTTATACTATTTACATTTTACTATTTATTCTTCTGTAAGAGCTTCTAAGGGTGTACTCACACTAGGCATGGTTGCATTGCACCATGCCGGGGCACGATTGTCCCCCCTCCCCTATCCCCAGATGGCCCGCACTCACATTGCCTTTTTTACCTTCCAAGACCGAGCACGCTTACGTCATCAGACAGTTCACGTTCATTGAAAAGTAAGAATGATTCATAAATCCACATGAAACGGTCCCTTAAAAGTGACGCCGCGTCTTTAGTTTTGTGCTCAGGCACACTTTGCACTCACTCTACAAGCGTACCGTGCCCGAGCCCAACCGAATCGCTCTCTGGCACACCTCTTCCAACCGGGCCAGGGCCAGCCAACTGAAGCAAGTGAGTGCTTCTTACTTGCACTCACACTTGTCAAACAAACCGGGAAATGGGGGTCAAACGCGCCTGGGCATGGTTCGGATAGCCTAGTGTGAGTACACCCTAAGAGCGATGGAAAATGAAAAGTTATTACTTTCTAGGTCGATAGGAACTGTACTCTTATTCTAGAGTAATAATTAAGCAACTTTGCTGCCGTGTCATGGTTGCAGCAGACGCAATGATATTACATAGAAATGTTACATAATTGAAGACATTTCAGGTGTTTCTAATATCATTGCTCCTGCTGCACCCATGGAATGAATGCAAAGTTCATTGATTATTACTTCATAATGAAAGCATAGTTCCCCAGCGGGAGGGGAACTACAATGCTATGTGGAAACTTCCACTATGGGGATTTCGTCAGAAAGCCAATCAATCTGAAGAGTAATTAAACGGGCCAATGAAATGCCAATGAGTTGGTGGTGTCAGCATGCACAGCTGGCAGCAATCATAATCAGCTTGTGAATAAGAATGCCGGCTGTGCCACACAACCACACCTTTTCGCTTTCAGAAGCCTCATGTGCAGTCTGAAAGAGACGTTTTGCTGTCATCCTCCGACTTTGTTCGAGAGAGAGTGAGAGCTGCCGTCTTCTGAGAGGCTGATTTCTCCCGGTTCCAGCGCGAGCAACAACGCGAGCAGCGGTGGTCGAGCTGGGTTTCTCCTGTCCCTGGGCGTTTCGCTGGACCGGTACTTCAAGAGCGGTGCTTTGAAATTTAAGCAAATTTCCTAAAAGAGCAACACGGTCGGGCAGCGCGTCTTTTTAAAGACGTTTCTGGATGCGGTGGTTTCCTGTCCACGGATGATGGGCACGAGCACTGTATTGCATGTCTGGGGGACCAGCATGTTAATGCGGTGCTCGCGGGCAGCACATGCCATCACTGCGATGGCATGTCTGTTGCGCAGCTAAGATCGCGGTTCGCTCTTGGAAAAGGGCGAACCACCCCTGTTGTCCCCCGCAAGTAGCGGTTGGCACTCGGGCAGATCTGAGGGTCACAGTGGGGGTCAATCCGCCGCCCTCGGGCTTGCGGACCTCCCATTCCTCAGCGCGCTCCATCCAAGCTTCGAGTGAGAGAAGCGCACCATCCTTCGGGATGGTCACCCTCTCACTCGATGACACCGAGGACCAGATGTCCATCGCTGTATCGGAGGGTGGGCTGTCATTTTCCAATGACAATTCGGACCCGCTTCCTCCCTCAGGGGTGGTAAGCGAGGCTCCGGATATGGCATCTGATATGATGGCCGTGCTAACCCGGGCTGCTTCGGCGACGAGGCTGGAGATGGCTTGTCCCCCAGCTTCGCCGCCGGACCGATTAGACGGGTGTTACGTGGAGGATAAGAAGGGGAAACCCTCTAAGCCTCCCGTCCCCTTCTTCCCGGAGGTGCACAGTAAGTTCACGCAGCGCTGAGGGAACCTTTTTCTGCCCGGTCTGCGTGCGCTCCGCCCTCACCTTCCTCGATGACGGAGCAGCCAGGGGGTATGAGGCAAAACCCCAGGTCGAGTGTGCTAGCGCGGTCAATCTTGCCCGAGTGGTGCCCCTTCCTGGCGTGGTTAGCCTCGGCTCCCGTCCAAAGCGTGTAGGTTGTCTGCGTCCCTCAGGGCCAGAGCCTACACTGCTGCAGGCCAGGCTGCTTCCGTTTAGCTTGCTATGGCTAGTGCAAGCGCTGGCCCAGCGGCACGAGGAAGGTTCCGACCCAGGCTTAATGCACTACGCACTGCAACCGACTTTGCTCTAGAAACACCAGGTCGGCTGCGAGTTCCCTGGGAAGGACGATGACCACACTAGTGGTCCAGGAACGCCACCATCTGGCTAAACCTGGCAGATATGCGTGTCGTTGACAAAGTTCGCTTTCTTAACACACCCATATCCCAGGCTGGCCTGTTCGGCGACACCGGGGTGAGTTCACCCAGGAATTCACTTCGGTGAAAGAGTAGTCAAGTGCGATTGGCGGGCTCAAAAACCGCTCTCCCCGTCGATTCGTGCACTTTGGCTGCTTCTCGCCGAGGGCGCTCGTCTGTGGCTCCAAAATCTGCTCCGCCGCCCTGTCCGTTCAATTGGTTAAGCGGCAGCGTTGAGCACCTCACAGACGATCACCGCCCCCCGCCTCAGGGCGCCGCTAAGTCCAGTACGGACCGCGAAGCGTCCCTGAGACGGGCCACTCGGAGAAAAGGATGTTTGCTCTTTCCTTGGCGGAGGGCCAGGGACACCCATATCATTAACAAAAAAGGCCGTATGGCTACTAAATTTTTTAAGAGCAATTTTTTCCTCTCTCCGGGTGTGATAGCCCGAACACTGCCAGTATGGGACGCTATGCCTTCCAGCTCGCAGGATCGGTGCTCTTCGCCACAGGCTCTGTGAGTGCCAGAGGACGGGCTCCTTTCTCTCGCACTCCTAGCCGCCCTGCGGGCTCTTGGGACGAAGTTAAGATTAAACCTCTTAACTTCCGCTCTTCCTTGGGACGCATGCCTCCCGGGGTGAGCTCTCCCATCCCGTGCTGCCCCACCGCTGGTGCGTCAGTGATTGCACCGATGATGTCACTCGCGTGGGCTCTGCCAGCCTGGTTAGCGCTGCCCAGCCCGTCGCGATGGCTCATTCGGACCCATTCGGACTCATTCCACCAGGTGTCAGCCCTGTGTCCGCCCCTCTCTTGTGCGAGGAGATTGCTGTCCTCCTGGCGAAGGATGCAATCAAGCCGGTCCCTCCAGCCGAGATGAGGTATGGGCTTTTTAGTCTGTACTTCATCGTACCCTAAAAGAGCAGTGGGTTATGACCAATCCTAGTTCTGCGCATTTTGACCCGCTGCCTTACAAGCAGCCGCTCAGAATGCTCATGCAGAAGCACATCCCCCGGTGCGTCCGTCCTCAGGATTGGTCTGCAGCGATAGACCTGAAGGACACGTACATTCATTTCTCCATTTTCCCACGCCACCGGCTGCGGTTTGCGTGCGAGGGTCGAGCATGATAGTACAAAGTCCTCCCTTTCTGGCTCTCCCTGTCTCCGCGGGTTTTCACGAAGCTCGCGGAGGATGCCCTAATGCCCCTTCGGCTCGCGGGCATCTGCATACTCCATTATCTCGATGACTGGCTTTTTAGCTTACTCGCGGGATCAATTGATTATGTACAGGGACTGGGTGCTCCGGCACCTCGACCTGTTGGGGTTTCGGGTCAACCGAGAAAGGAGTAGGCTCGCCCCTGTGCAGAGCATCTTTTTTCTCGGGTTGGAGCTGGACTTGATCACCATGCCGGCGCGCCTCCCTCGAGAGCGCGCTGGGCTGATGCTGACCTGTCTGAGAGAGTTCGACAGGAAAACTGTGGTCCCACTGATATCATTTCAGAGGCTCCTGGGGCATATGGAATCCGTGGCCGCTTTACGCCGCTCGGGCTGTTCCATATGAGACCGCTTCAGCATTGGCTTCCCGATCAGGTCCCTAGACGCGCATGGCACGCGGGCACGCACCGGGTGACTGTCACTCCGCTGTGTCGCCGTGCCCTCAGCCTCTGGATGGACCCTGCGTTTCTACAGGCCTGTGTGCCTCTAGAACAAGTGTCCAGGCATGTCATCGTGTCGACGGATGCTTCCAGTACGCGCTGGGGGGCCGTGTGTTGCGGGCATGCAGCTGCGGGTCCGTGGAAGGAACCCGGTTGCATTGGCATATTAATTGCCTGGTGCTGTTGGCAGTGTATCTCGCGCTGCACTGTTTTTACCGGTGCTAGAGGGGAAACACGTGCTGGTCAGGACGGACAGCACGGCGACGATGGCGTATATCAACCGCACAGGGGGTATCCGCTCTCGCTGCATGTCTCAGCTCGCTCGCCGTCTGCTCCTCCGGAGTCATTCGCGGCGGAATCGCTGCGTGTCATTTTTTTCCCCCGGCGAACTCAACTGTGCAGCCGATGCGCTCTCACGGCAGTTCACGCCCAGGAAAACTGAGACTCCACCCCCGGCTGTCCAGCTGTTATAGGTGCGCTCTGCGCGCTGGCTAACACAGCTGGCCCCTTGGCGTGCGTAAATATGCATTTCTCTCCAGTGAGCCTACTCGCAGATACTGTGTTACGTCAGGGAGGACGAGGACCAGATCTGTTATTGCGCCTCTGGCTCAATCTGATCTGTATTTCAGCTCTCTCCTCGTGACAGCCCCTCCCTGGCATATCCCTTTGAAGAAGCTCCTTCTTCTTTGGAACAGGCACCATCTGGCACCCGCGCCCAGATCTCTGGAATCACGTGTAAGGTCCATAGATGGAGCGTGGAGGACTTAGGTGACTTACCGGTTCGGTGGTTAACACCGTCACTCAGGCTAGAGCACCCTCTACGAGGCATGCCTACGCCCTGAAGTGGAGTCTATTCGCTGTGTGGTGTACTTCTCTCCGAGAAGGACCCCGGACATGCCAGATCAGTGTGATGCTTTCCTCCTTCAGCTATCTGAGCTAAGGCTGTCCCCTTCGCACTGAGGGGTTGGCGTTACGATCATCCCCGCTCTGAGGACGCGGGGATGGCGGCGCGCTGGGAAAGCATCGCCTCATCATCCAGTTCCCAGAGGCGCGAGACGCTGGTTAATTAAATCAATCCTGTCCCCCTCTCATACCCACTTGGAGATCTCTCTTAGGAGAGGTCTGCTCGATCCACTCGACTCAGTATCTTTAAGTTTTCTGTCCAGGTAGACAGCTCTGCTGGTCGCGTTGGCATCGGTCAAGAGGGTCGGGTATCTGGAGGTATTTTCGGTCAGCGAAGTGTGCCAGCAATTCGGGCCGGCCCACTCTCACGTTTTCCTGAGACCCCGGCCCACCTAGGTGCCCGAGGTTCCTACAGCGCTTCTTTAGACTATGTAGTGAACCTGCAAGCGCTGCCCACGGAGGAGGCAGACCCAGCCTTTCTTTGCTCTGTCCTGTTCGCGCTCGGCGCTTGTGACCGCATTAGAGCTTACGACTCTAAGCAGCTCCTTTTCTGTTATGATCGGCAGACGGGAAGTGCCGTATCCATTCTGAGGTTGGCCCACTGGATAGTGGATGCCATCTCCCTCGCTTTTCTATGCCAGGGTGAGCCGTGTACCCCGGGAGTGAGAGCGCGCTCGACTAAGAGTATCGCCTTCTCTTGAGCGTAAGCACGCGGCGCCTCTCTAACAGACATCTGTAGAGCTGCGGGCTGGGCGACACCTAATACATTCGTAAAAATTCTATAATCTTTGAGTGGGCTGATTTTCCTCACGTGTGCTGGATACGCCAGTGAATGAGGAAATTCAGTACGGTGTTGAAACACGCTTGCTGCGCCTTTCTCTCTAACACAGAGATTCGTGCGCTTATTCACTCTGTTCAGTTGAGTTCCCCATTTGGCGAACCCTACAGAGTTCCTCCGAGGCCCCCAGCATCTGACTCAGCGGAGGAGTCAGGTGCCTGGCCTATTACGTAGTTGGTATGCCCACTTGGTCAGCCCGCGTTCTGGGTATAGGTGCCTGCTATGCGTGATCCCCACTGGCGATCCCATATGCTTCACTCAGCCACGGTGTAGTTCCTCCTCTTAGGCGGGCCCGTGTCTTCCCTCCCCGCTAACCATCCTTCATATGTGTTCTCCCACTTTTCAGGGTTAGTCCATATGTCTTCCTGCCACCAGGTCTCCCCATTGGGCAGCAGGTGGCCTCCGCAGCGTCCTCCCTATCGGGACTGCACGCTTCCCAACGTACTGTCGTAATTTAAAATTCCTAGTATCTTAACTAGGTGTATTTTTTACGACTCCCCAAAAAATATAAATAAGCCTTTAAGTGCTTCACAGGTAAGTAAGGTAAGTTAGGGCCAGGGGACAGGTTGGTGGGCTGCATCTCTGGTGATGATGGTGCGCTCACGCCGGAGCCTGGCAAACCTCTCACCAGCGACGTGGTAAGGTTCAATCACTGTGGCGTTTTCCATAGATTTCCCCATAGTGGAAGTTTCCACATAGCATTGTAGTTCCCC
>CAIGQV010019270.1:2775923-2788553 GCA_903798115.1 Danio jaintianensis
TTCATTCATTCATTCATTCATTCATTCATTCATTCATTCATTCATTCATTCATTCAATGGACTGTAGTATTGTGAGTTTTGAATAAGGGTCAGGAAAAAATGACATATTTTTGTGTGAACTTTTAAGTGCCCAAATGTAATAGCAAGCTAAAATAAAGCAAACGTATATAAATGCCTGTAATGTCAAGTATGGTGACAGCATTCGTTTTAAATGACACGTCAGTTCTATACTCCCTCATTTGTAATTTCAGAACCTTGAACATTTATTGAGCATTTCTATCCCTCAAAAGGTTCTATACAGTGGAATAAGGGGCCCTCAGAGCCGGATGCCTGCTGAGGTGCTGCGGGCTCCCCAGCTCTCCTTTTTAGCTCCATGGCTGAGTGAATCACAGGCATTGAGAGATTGAGGAGTGCAATTCAGTGCTCAGCAAGCTTCTGAATACTGATTCTGAGTCAGGCACACTGAATGAAATTAGATACCAAAAGAGGAGCTGTCAGACCTATGTGGCCCGGAGGTCAATCACATGATTAACGGTGATGACATCATCCTGTGGGGCTGCCCACTCTTTTGTTGCAGGATTGGACACTGTGAAACGTGCAGACCTGACTCCATTATGTAATCCTAGAGACTGAGAATAGGGCCTCTAAAATAAGCCCAGCCAGTGGGAACCTTAAAGCTGCACAATTTGTTCAAAATGAACAGACTCTTAAAGGTAACACTGGAATACATTTTCACTTTTGTAGATTTTTTTGTGTTTAGTTAGGTTTGTGCTGTGTTTGCCAGCTCAGATAAGTTGACAAGAAAACATGCAGGTTGTTTTTATAAACTGTCTGAGGGTATTTATGTGCCATAATTGACCTGTTTGAATTTTGTGCCAGTTATTATACGAAACCAGCTACTTCTTCAAGTGTCCCCGCCTCCATGCAAACTATGGACCCCGCCCTCTTCCTGCCTATTTTTGCAAACAGATCAGATGTAGTTTTGGGCCTTTTCTACAATACGTTTTCATTTAAAAACTCATATTTTTCACTCTGTTTTGGCATTCCCTCTACACTGAGATGGCATTTTTAGGAAGCAAAAACATTTCTTTTTTAAAATGCCATTGTCATGTTGCAGTGTGGACTGTGAAAATGGAGACTTTCAAAAACTATGACACATTTTAGTCATGTGACGCAGCCATGTGACCAAATCAGCTAACATGGTGGATTGTAAAGCAGATGGATGCTGAACGTCACGGTGGTGCAGTGGGTAGCACAACTTATCCAGCATACGCAGCAGATGCCCTTCCAGCTGCAACCCATCACTGGGAAACATCCATACACACTTATTCACACACATACACTACGGACAATTTAGCTTACCCAATTCACCTATAGCGCATGTCTTTGAACTGTGGGGGAAACCGGAGCACCCGGAGGAAACCCACACGATCACGGGGAGAACATGCAAACTCCACACAGAAATGCCAACTGACCCAGCCGAGACTCGAACCAGCGACCTTCTTGCTGTGAGGCGATTGTGCTACCCACTGCGCCACCGTGACGCCCGGCTGCATTTTATTGTCTTGTAATTTTGTATCTTTCTTTAGCAGGAACAAACAGTGTCCTGAAAGTGATTTCAGTGATATTACTTGTCTGTATCATTATAGCTGTGGTTTAGACTTCCCTATTGAAATGAAATTAGAACAAACATTAAAACAATAGTCATTGTCCTTGATGTGAACAAGTCTTAAAGGGATAGTTCACCCAAAAATTTCAGTTTACGCACTATGTACTCATCCTCGACTGGTTATAAGCCTTTATGAGTTTCTGTCTTCTGTCAAACACATAACTCAGAAAGCTGAAAACCTGTAACCATTGACTTCCATAGTAGTAAAAACAAATACAATGTATGTCAATGGTTAGGTGTATCTTTTCTAAGAGAAGATAGAAACTCATAAAGTTTTGAAACAAGTAAAGGGTGAGTAAATGATGACAGAGTTTTTGCTTTTGGGTGAACTATCCCTTTAAAAGCGCTTCTGTGAACTTCTTCAAAAACGGTGAAGCAGCAAAATAAATATGTACATTTAAGCTTGCTAGACTACATAATCCTACCCTCTGAAAATGAGGTACCATTATACAAGTGAAAATATATAATTTTGGTCTCAGTGGAAATGTTCACTATTTGGAGCTCCGTATGATTTGTTTGTTTAACATGTTCCTACTCTCCTCATATTGCAAGTGGAGCTGCTTTCCCAGTGTCTTGGGTTTTAAAAGGACAATCTAGAGATGGTTTGATATATTTTAACTGTGTGGCTCTTGGTCAGCTTGGATTCTGTATTTTCCTGTTCGTATTCTTATGTTGTTTACTGACCCTGTGGAACTATTTGGGTTAAGATGTGCTCTGTGCTATATTGGTAGTAGCCACTTAGACTCAACTAATAAAGAGATTGCTTTCTTTTTTACCTTGAAAAACATTTGATGTAACATTTTTGTTTTGGTTTCATTTCAGACTCTTTTCCTCATTTATCTGAGGTGGATGTGATATCAGAGAGACATTAACAGAACGTGTATCATGGCTGTGGCCGGATGTCCGGATTATTTTCTACACCATCCAAATTACAAGGTAAAAATTGTTTCGATTTTTCTTAATTCATTACTTACTCAGCCTCTCCATTATTATTGTCACTTTCACTTATTTTTGTGTCTGTAAAATGTGCGCTAGAGTTATACTATGTTCATGAAGTATTAGACGTTTTTGTATTTTTTCCTATAGTACTCTTTTTACACTATTTCATAAACTGCTACATAGTCAACTCTGTATAACCTTTAAGCGTAATGATGCAAGAGCAACTATTGTTTACCAAACCAGTGCATTGTAAAGGAATGTTTGAATATGTTTTGAATATGTAATGGTTTATTTTTTATAGTATTTCCTTTCTTTTCCTGAATAATTTGATTAATGGACTCTTTTCACAAGACTGTTATGATGCGTTTAACGGTCGTCATCATCTTAAATCCTTGGAACTTTTTAATATTTAGATTTTTTTTTAAAATGTTTATTTATATGTATTTATGTATGTATTATATCATGTTTGCATCAAATTACAAAAAAACGAATTACCGATTGTGTGAGGTGTTTGTAATGCAGCGTCTATGGACAGGACAGTAAATTTGACGTTTTTCTCTGTTCTGTTGCATACAATTTTCG
This sequence comes from Danio jaintianensis, assembly GCA_903798115.1. NCBI lineage: Eukaryota > Metazoa > Chordata > Actinopteri > Cypriniformes > Danionidae > Danio > Danio jaintianensis. The sequence continues at coordinate 2,779,114 of CAIGQV010019270.1, forward strand.
TCCTTTTTATGAAAGTCTTGATAACACCATCGTGGGGTTTTTCTTTTATTATCTCAGCAAATAGGATTGTAAAAAAATGATTTGTTGTACTCTCCCATTCACTGTGCTCTAAGTTTACCCAACAATGACGACTTCCACTGCTGAGAAACTTGGAAATGTGGAAAGGGTCCATTAAAAAGTGTTTGTAATATTATTATATTTGTCACTTATGTAAATGTAAAGTTTAAAACATAATGGGCCCTATCATACACACGGCGCAATAAGGCGCAAGACGTGCTTGCCCCGACGTGTTGCTATTTTCAGACCAACCCAACCTTAATTTTTCAGTTTTCCGCCACGTTGTTTAAATAGCAAATCTATTTGAGCCACTTTGTGGACTCATGGGTGTTCCGGTCTAGAAAAGAGGTGTGTTAAGGCGCATTGTTGGCTAGTTGCTATTTTGAGGAACTAAAATAGACTGTGCAATAGACCAGCTGAAAGCAGGTCTAAAGTCCAGCGCAGAGCACGTTAGTTGTGCGCCTCGCTTACACATTGCTTAAAACACGCAGGATGTACAGCAATACACAAATATCTTTACAAATGAAAAATAATTAAAGGATTAAAATATTTAAAAAATTATTATTTTCTACATAAATATAAAAAACACTACCTCCATGCCTTCTTCATCTCGGGGGCTTTTTTAGTTTATTCATGACAACTTGCTTTTGTATAATGTTGTTATTATTAGTAGTAGTATTATTTATTATATAATAATATGGGGCATAGCATATGTATTTTGATATAACTCAGTTTTTTGACCACACTTCGTTATTATTGTTCATTTATTCGTTGGCTGGAAATGAGAACTGAATTTAGAAATAGTTTGAAACAAGTCTTTGCGCTTAACAAACGAAAATAATTATGTAGGCTAATGGATGTCTGTGCGTACAGCACCGTTTCCAGGAAAGAGAGAAAGTGAAAGTAAAGGCCGATTGGAGGAGGCTCATTCTTTATCCTCTCGCTGCAGATGCTCTGTTTGACTGTTTTCTGCCAGTGAAGCGTTCAGTTTTTCCACTTACAAAGTCCGCCATGTAAAAACCAAATGCGCCATTGCGTGACGCAACTGACTCTTAAAGGGAATGGGAGATGAGACTCTGATTGGTTTATTCTCAAAACACACCCATAACTCATTAAGAGAATAAGCTCAACCCTGTTAGACCATGCGCCAAGGCGCAGAGCGTATTTTTACATCCTTAAAATAGCAAAAGTGGATTCGGACACGCCCTTAATGCTTTTGCGCCCTGCGCTTTAGACTTTGCGCCTAGATCGTTTAAATAGAGCCCTATATATGTTTTCATTTTCGTGTTTGATGAAGTTCAGTTAATCCTTGCCTAATTCAATTGCCTAATTTCATAATATGACTTTTTTTTATTGTGTTTTGATCAAATTAATGTAGCTTTTTTTAAAAACATTACTTCTTAAAAAGGATAGTTCACTCAAAAATTAAAATTTTGTCAACATTTACTCCCCCTTTGCTTGTTTCAAACCAGTTTTGAGTTTTTTTCGTTCTGTTGAACACAAAGGATGATATTTTGAAATATGTTGGAAACCTGTAACACTTCACTTCCATAGTAGGAAAAACAAATACTATGGAAGTCAATGGTCAATGGCCAGACTTGTCTTTTTCGGCAGTAAGAAGTGTTTCAATGACAAAAATTAATTTGTTTTCATGTTTATGGAACATAAGAAAGATAAAAAATACTGACGTTCTCTTACGTTACACCAAATATAGTCCAACATCATATTTTCACACTTCATTGAACATGTACACATAGACATCACCTATGTACTTTATACCTGCAGGTTAACTATGTTTATATGTAATAACTTTAACTGTTAAAAGCTATTAGTTACTAGTTAATTAGTTAATGTTATTTATATGTTTATGGTAAGTAATAACTTTTCTTAATGTAATGTAATGTGTATTTATATAGCACATTTATTGTGTAAAAAGTACTTCACAATTATGGGGGTGTGTTTCTTCCAGTGCGCTCACCACACACCAGCTATAGGTGGAGTGGAGAGACAGTAATACAGCCAATTCGGTGGATGGGGATGATTGGGAGGCCATGAGGGGTAAGGGCCGATGGAGGGAATTTGGCCAGGACACTAAGGTTACATCTCTACTCTTTACGAGAAGTGCCATGGGATTTTTAATGACCACAGAGAGTCAGGACCTCGGTTTAACGTCTCATTCAAAAGACGGCGCTCACTGACAGTATACATCCCCTTCACTTTACTGGGGCTTTAGGACTCACACAGACCGCAGGTTGAGCACCCCCTGCTGGCCTCACTAACACCACTTCCAACAGCAACCTAGTTTTCCCATGAGGTCACCCATCCAGGTACAGACCAGGCTCAGCCCTGCTTGGCTTCAGTAAGTAACCAGTCTTGGGCTGCAGGGTGATATGGTTGTGGCTATGGAATGGCTATTTATTTAAACCTAAAGCTTGCAGAAAGAAAATTGTTCTTAACAAATGGCACGAATGCAGCCCCCACACTAACTTTAATTTTTATTATTATTCAGTGACAAGATGGCACGAAACAGAATGACAGAAAAGCATAGACTACATATTTAATGGACTATATAATTTGTAGTAAATGAATAATAGTTTATTCGGTTGTTATCTGAGAATAACTTACCTTGGAATGTTGTGATTGACAAATCAGAATCAAGTATTCAAGGGAGCCATTGAACCACATTCTTCGGCATTTGACATTGGTATAGAACTGAACTGAATTATCACTGAACTGACTAAAACACACAAAACAAACAAACAAATGTATAGAACTTGTTTTACATTGGTGAAACTTGTGCCTGTTTTTCCATTATTGCCAGTAAATATGCTTTGGCAGTCTCTGTTGATTAAAGTGATATAGAAATGACCTGGTGACTTTGGTATCATTAATTTTGTTGTACTGTTAAAACTGAAGGTGGCACAGTGGCTCACTGGTTAGCACTGTTACCTCACAGCAAGAAAGTTGCTAGTTCAAGTCCCGGCTGAGCCAGTTGGCATTTCTGTTTCCTCTGGGTGCTCCGGTTTCCCCTACAGTCCAAAGACATGCGGTACAGGTGAATTGGGTAAACAAAATTGGCCATAGTATATGTAAGTGCGAATGAGATAGTGTATGGGTGTTTCCCAGTACTGGCTTGCAGTTGGAAGGACATCTGATGTATAAAAACATGTGCTGGATTAGTTGGCGGTTCATTCCTTTGTGGCAACCCCTGATAAATAAGGGACTAAACCGAAGGAAAATTAATGAATGAATGAATGTTAAAACTGATAGTTCACCTTTTCAAGCAAGTTTTGCAAGGTTACTGTGAGCATGGGAGGGAGAGAGAGAGAGCAGGATGAAAACGAGTGCTTCTGTGTATTTTGGATGTACCTGTCATGAGCAGCAGATTTAGAGTCTGAGCATGAATGAAGGCTGGGTTGCAGTGAATGGCCATTGCATCAGTACGCATTCCTTTGGGCTGAACGCATTTGATTCACATGGTGTAACCTGACGTAAGAACATCTAAATTCTAGCCCGACTCAGTGGAGTAAATGGCTGGCTGCTTGATCTTTATTGTTCACATCCATGTGCAGCAGTGTGAATATAGTTTTGCAAATACTGCTGTGTCATTTTAGGTTAATGATGAGAATATAGTTGTTGGACTTTAAATTAGCATTTTATTTATAACAGGAATGTACAGTCCTATTCCTAAAAAAAGACCACTGTGCTGGATGTTTAAGCTCCCAGACTAATGAACCTAAACCAGCTAATCAAGGTCTTACTTGGCATACTAGAAAGATTGAAGATTCTAGATGTGTATGTTAAAGCAGGTTGGTGGCTAAACATCATGTTTGGACACCCCTAATTTATGAGGATGTTTAAAAATGTAAAAATGTATTTCAGGGATGTCATAGATGTAAGTTATACTGTGTTAGTGGCTCTTCATTGCTCATGTATCACTCGAAGAGCAGCCTTACCGCAGACACTTATTCTGGAATCTACCAGTGACTCTGATGTATGTCTTTATAGATCAAGGCTTCTCAAAGTCTAGATTCCAGCCTAGTTCTAAACCCTTCTAAAATTCATTACTGACCCACCTCGATTTCATATTTCAAGAGCACTAATTGTGTGTATAGAATTAAACGTGTGGATTTACTATGATAAACGCATGTCAAACTTGTAATCTTGTTACTTTTTAGATCTTTTTGGGAATGATCTGAAATGAAACCGAAGGTGATATTTAAAGTTTTCCTGTGGGGTGTAGTGGTCATTACATCTAGTCAGCGTATGAGGTTTTTCGTAATCGAGTGACACTCTTCATCTCATTGAGTGTTTGAGTGGGTGAGGGAATCAGATTCCAGAAAATTAAAGTAAATAAAGAAAGTTGAATTTTCAATGATTGGGCAGAGAGGTCTAATAGCACAAAACTGTTCTGTTTGATTTGTAATGAGATAGTTAGAGTTGTGAAGAGTTGAAATGAAAAAATAGATATATTTTCGAATAGCAAGAACTGCTATGTAACCACTACATTAAGAGTTTAATTTCTAAAAGCCCATGGGATCAAACGTGCCCATAGACGAACCATCTAACAGACTAAACTACTAAACATTTTTAATGCAAATGGGAAAATGAGGAATAGAAGAGGCTTTTAGACACTGGTAAATAAAATAAGGCGGCCCGCAGCATCTGCCTGTCTGTGCTTGTGTATGTCTGGTAAGTAAGTGGGATCCTGGGCCGGTCTCCAGGCTTGGCTTAATGCAGGGGGACTGGAGGCCTGCCATAGCACTTCGAGGAGAGCTCCCTAACTACTGTTTTAAAGGAACTGCTGAACTGGCTTTTATTGAGCTGTGCCTCTCGCCTTTGTGCTCTCAATTAGGATGATGAGCTAATGTTTGAATTGCTTCGAAAGTTTAAGCCCCTACTCTTAGGGTCTTTATTAAGGGTGGGCTTGAAATGAATAAAAATGTACAGCTAAAAGGAACTAATTTGCTTAGCTTTTCAGAGCATTCATAAGTACTGTGGTTCCACATTTGATATGGTCAACCATGGCATCTTGATTTCTAGGCTGGAGATGTTTGTTGGCTTACAGGATAAGGTGCTAAAATGATTTCAGTCTCGTTTTATATAACATAAATTGTAGTGTTGTTACTGGTTAACAAAACTCATCTCCTCGTCCACTCTTCAGGGGGTTCTACAAGTCTTGATCCTTGCCCCAATTTATTTGTCATATTTACGTTACCAATTGGCTCTATTTTTAAGAAACTCGAAGTGTCCTTTACAAGGACAGTATAAGTGAATTGGATGAACTAAATTGGCTGTAGTGTAGGTCGTGTGAGAATGTGAGAGTGTATGGGTGTTTCCTGGTACTAGGTTGTGGCTGGAAGGGCATCCTGGAATATGACATATGTTGGTATAGTTGGCGGTTCATTCCACTGTGGCGACCCCTGATAAATAAAGGAATCGAAGGAAAATTAATGAATGAATGCTCTAAGACCTCTGTTAGATTGCTTAAAGGTGTTACAAATATGGAAAAGCTGGATTTTCTTTCATTAAATGAGAACAAACCCGAAATTATGTTGTTTGGCCTGAAATATTGTGAAAACTGTGCTTTCTCTTTTGGTCATATATCTTCTTACATCATGCCATATGCTTAAAACCTTTATTTTTTTAAACTAATAGAAGTTGTAGTGTTGCTATAGGCTAACATAACTCATTTCCTTGTCCAATCTCTTGGGGATGAGGAGATGGGGGTAGGATTGGGTGTTCCACAAGGCTCTATCCTAGCCCCAATTTATTTTCCATGATTATTCTACCAATTGGCACTATTTTGAGAAATTTGGAGTATCCTTTCATTCATATGTGGATGGTGTACCTCTAAGACCTCTGTTAGATTGCTTAAATGAGTTACAAATACATAAAAGCAGAATTTCTATTAATAAAGGAGAACAAAACCAATATTATGTATGGATATAATTATATAATGGAGCGAGGCCAGTAACGCGAGCGCTAATGAGCGTCACCTGTGCATCACACCGGTCTCACGTCTCACAAAGAAATGACGATTGGCGACAGTCATTTGTGAGGGGCTTTCGCCGCCCATTTGTTTTGTATTTATTATTTTTTAAGTTATTGAAAGTTTGTTGGTTCTCCAACAAATGGCTAGGGAACCATCTAACTTCATTACAGACATCTACCTTCTTACCTTACATCATATGCTAAAAACCTGGGTATACTTTTTAACTCTAGTCTTGGCTTTGTGAAACAAATGAATGCAGATGTTAACTAAATTTATTTAATTTATGATGTCTATCTAAAATCAAATCTTTGCTTTCTGTAAAACAGTTTGAGCAGGTTATGCATTTGTTTGTTTTAACTCGATTAAACTAAAGTAACTCCTTATAGTATTGTATTAATTAGTACTTGTTGCTTAGTTGGGTTGGAAATATTGAATTTTCCATTTTCGTTGAACATTAAGTATGCAAGTATGACCTATCTTTTTAATACTGTGTTTTCTTAGTTTAGTCTAAAAGGATGTTATTAGTCAGAGGAACGCTGATTTTGTTGAAGATTAACTGCTTCAGAATATGGGATTGTCATTACCTTTCCAGCTATATTGGCTTTTTCCTCATACTGCTTTAGCCTTTAAAGTGCCTGTTTTTGGAGTGAATCTGTATTTTCAGAGCTCTAAACTTTTAGTCTTGAGTTGTATAGCTGTTTTTAGAGTGAATCAAGACAACATATGGTTCCTTGTTCCTGGAAATCAATATTCCTATTTCTAAGAACTTGAGGTTTCTCTATCAAGATCTACACGTTGTGGTTTTCCACATGCTTTCTCTGAAATAAATTTGAGAATCTAATATGTCTGGCTTATGAAAAAATAAAACAATATTACATTTGATTTGAAGTTTTAATCATGATGCAATTATTCCTTCTTGGACATAGACGTAAAAGTGAGCTATAATTCAGTATTTCTCAATGCTGCTATACATGACCTTTCTGGGGTCAGTAAGGATTAATTAATCAATTAATTTATTTATTTAAAGAACTATTTTTCAGATAAGGATTCAAGTAATTGTTCAAATGTGACTTTTGCATGATTTAAAAATATTTTAATTAAATGCTAATGTTCTTTACCCAAGAAATCCTGAAATAACATTTTCATTTATGCATTTCTTATTACAGTGGTCCCTCATTATTAGCGGGAGTTACGTTCTAAAAATAACTTGCAATAGGTGAAATCCGCAAAGTAGTCAGCTTTATTTTTTTTACAATTATTATAGATGTTTTAAGGCTGTAAACCCCCTCACTGCACACTTTATACACTTTTCTCAGACAGGCATTAACATTTTCTCACTTTTCTCTCGTTTAAACACTCTCAAACCTTCGTAGAAAAATAAGTCCAGTATTATAGAATGAAACCAAAGATCAAAACTTGTTTTCAGGCCCAAACATCTGCTCCTTCTTTCTGTAACGAATCAAAGATTAGTATTCTGTAATGGTGCCCTACATCCACGTAACTTCTACCTTCCTTTAGCATGTCTAGAAGTCCAACTTTTTGTGCGATGGTTAGCATCTTCCTCTGCCTTTTGGGTGCTACCACAGGTGCCTTTGACGGTGCAGAACGTTTTGTCGTCATTGTGGGGTTTGTTAGGGAGAAAACTTGCAAACATACAGTACAGCGCTTCAGAGTCACACTGCTAGTGATCGAAGATTTATGTAAATTTATATTGTACAGGAAACACTGCATGGAGGATATTGATTGAGAATGGTCTACAGCCAATCAGGACACAGAACACAATGCACTAATTAGGATGCAGAACACAATGCGGAATGTAAAAAAAAAGCACTAAAAAAATCTGCAAAACTGCGAGGCCGTGAAAGGTTAAACGCGTTATAGCGAGGGACCACTGTATTCTGAATCAGATTATTTGAATGATAATGGCTGATAAAATTGCCTCGCCATCACAGGAATAATTCGTATTTTTTTAAATATTAAATTAGAAAACTAAAATGAACAAATAGTTATATTTCTGTTTTTTAAGATAAGTTTTTTTGAATAAATGGAATCTTGGTGGGCATAAGAGATTAATTTTACAAACATTAAAACATTTAAATGACCCCAAACTTTTGATAGCTGTTTTAATAGCTAGTGTTCTGTATATGTAATCATCCTCAATTTAATATTTATGCCACAACCTGTGAATATGCAAATAACAGATTTGCTGTGAGTAAAGAGTAAAGTACTTTCTGAATGTGGGTATGTTTTCACAGTGTAATCTGTCTTGCCAGAGGAATTCACAGTAGCCTGAGCATTCGAGGATAAGCAGGACTGCAGTGTCACCTGTCACCTTCAGCATTGTATTAGTTTTACGTATTTGAAGGATACCCAAGTCACTGCGTAACATGTTTGATGTCACGTCGATTGGCTTTATTGTCCACAAAACACAAGTACATTAAGCCAAGGTAGGTTCACATTGTAAGAGATTTATGAAACTTAATAAACACCTCATGGATATATATTACATCCACTTGTTAGCAGAAACTTGATCTACAGTACAAACAGCAGCAGGTTGAGGGTTATTGCTTTACGTAGCATGCTTGTATGGGGATCAATTAAACCTAGCACTCCTAAACAGGGCCCTTAAAACAATCTATGAGAGACGTATGTGATTGGTTTGTTTTCATCTGTACGCTTGCCTTGATAGCATAAAGCTATGTTCAGTAGGAATGCATTATCCAGACATCAGATAAATCAGCTGATAATGACTTGAAATGTAAACATTCGTATTTGCCTAATACCAAGTTATGCCAATATTCTTGCTGATAAAGGTGGCAGGTTGATTATGTGCCTGCAATAAATCTTGTGTGCTAACAGGCTTATTGGAAATATGTGCTTTAACCTACATTTTTGTGAAACTGCATAAACATAACATACATTTAATGGAGTTAACTTCTTAATTTAATGGGGTTCTTTTCACACTAATGCTATATACAGGCACATATATTTGAGTTGCAGTTCTCTGCACAAGACCAAATAAGCATCACAGAACAACTTAATGGTGTCTTTTATTTGTAATCGAATACGTTCAACTTCTATAGCATGGTCAGTGTGCTCAGTAGCTCACATTGTACGGTGTTGTACTTGTGAAGCAGAGTGCCCAGTGCAGTATAACTTGTGTTCCTTTTCACACTAATGATATTTACAGACACATATATTTGCCTAAAATAAGAAGCATCAAGGGGTGCATCAAAGGCACTCATAGGTGCGCGTTGTGTCACACCATCTCTAAACATTTAATTCTAAACAACTTTTGAAGGATAGGACACCGTCGACGATGTTAGGCGTTTGTTCTTGTTGCTTATCAGAATCAGAATCAGAAAGAGCTTTATTGCCAGGTATGTTC
>CAIGQV010019270.1:2798553-2813872 GCA_903798115.1 Danio jaintianensis
GGATTCAAGTCAGGTGATTAGCTGGGCCATTCTACAGCTTGATTTTCTTTTTCTGAAACCATTTGAGAGTTTCATTGGCTGTGTTTTGGATCATTGTCTTGCTGAAACGTCCACCCTGGTTTCATCTTCATCATACTGGTAATGTAGATGTTGGACTGAAGCAGCTAATATTCATTTACAATGAGGAAGGGCAGAGGGTTGCTGAGTAACTACTGAGAGATTTCAGCTGCTGTCCGGGCTTTCGCTACCTTTCTACACCTCCCTTTCTTCATGTGTTCAATACATTTTTCATTTTATTTCACATAACTTAATTAGTAAACTAATGAGATTTGTATGTATTTTTTTGGTTGTTATCAACACCTGCTGAAAATTTCAAGTCAAGAGCACCTTTAGAAATATGTTTTCTGAGAAAAATGGTGACGTGTTGAATACTTATTTCCCCCACTGTAGAGGGTAAGAGTGGTGTGACTAATGTTAAAAAATGCCTTCAGTATGACCACATCTCCTCTTCTTCTGTCTCAGCAGGATAATGTAGACCGTGCTGCCAATCACAGACAAGCAGATCTGATTGGACCAAGTTTCCAGCAGTCAGCCAGTCCGAATTCACCCAGCCATCAAGGTCAGTGAGCTAATAATTTGCATGAGCATTAATTTAATTTAATTTAATTTAATTTAATTTAATTTAATTTAATTTAATTTAATTTAATTTAATTTAATTCTTCATTCATTCATTTTCTTTTCGGCTTAGTCCCTTTATTAATCAGGGGTCGCCACAGCGGAATGAACCGCCAACTTATCCAGCATATGTTTTACGCAGCGGATGCCCTTCCAGCTGCAACCCATCCCTGGGAAACATCCATACACACTCATTCACACACATACACTACGGACAATTTTAGCCTACCCAATTCACCTATACCACATGTTTTTGGACTTGTGGGGGAAACCGGAGCACCCGGAGGAAACCCACGCGAACACGGGGAGAACATGCAAACTCCACACAGAAACGCCAACTGACCCAGCCGAGGCTCGAACCAGCGACCTTCTTGCTGTGAGGCGAACGTGCTACCCACTGCGCCACCGTGACGCCCTAATTTAATTTAATTTAATTTAATTTAATTTAATTTAATTTAATTTAATAATTTTCCGCTGTTAATTTCCAAAAGAGAAGGGAAGATTTTTTTTTAAATAGATTTGTGACATTGTTCATGGTAAGTAACGCACACAAATAACAAGTGTGTATGTGTACATGGTTGATTGGTGGGGGCCGTCTGTCTCACACACTTGAACTTGGGTGGGGGCTGTCTGTCGTAGACGCCTTTTATAGTTGGAGACTTGCTTATTAAGTTCAAACTGGGATCTATATTCAGGCCTCTTCCGCTGTAAACACTCCAGCAGTTCAAAGGCTTGATTTGTAAAGACACAGGGTGCCACTCATTAAGCCTCCAACCTAATTGTGCCATACAGAAATACAGAGGCATGATATTTGGAGCATGAGATTTAAGCACAATATCGCCTCAGCATGGGAGGTAGAGCCTGAAGTTTTTTTTTCTTTTTTTTTTTTTTTGGAAAGTCTGATGCTGTCATTGAAGTAAATGGAGCAGAAATTCACATTTAGGACTTCTCAAAGTACGCCATGAATCCTCACAGCTGTGACTATACACTAAATTCTTAGATGTAATAATTTAATACTCATTAATATTTCATTTGTGGAGTGGTCTTTGTCAATCATGGTTTATATATATATATATGGGTTGTTGACGTAATGTTGCATTTTCACTGTCACACATGACAAAAATTAAAATAATTAGTATTGTCATCATCATTGAAAAATGCCATAAATGGTTAAATATTTCTTTGTCTTCCATGATTTAAAAAGTGCCGTGTTATTACATTTTTGCAGCCAAATCTCAAAACTATCCTATGGTGTGACTGCCTCAGGCATAGTTAAAAAATTACAGCTAAAATAATTTAAAAAGAAATTTGTAAAATTATTAGTACATATCTCAGGCCTAGGAGCGACACGGTGGCTCAGTGGTTAGCACTGTCGCCTCACAGCAAGAAGGTCGCTGGTTCGAGTCCCGGCTGGGCCAGTTGGCATTTCTGTGTGGAGTTTTCCTGTTCTCCCCGTGTTGGCGTGTGTTTCCTCCAGGTGCTCCGGTTTCCCCCACAGTCCAAAGACATGCGCTATAAGCAAGGCATGCAAGGCAAGTTTATTTATATAGCACATTTCATACACAGTGGCAATTCAAAGTGCTTTACATAAACAGGAATAAAAGAGACAAGTATAAAAAAATAAAAACAAATAATATAAAATCAGATGAAAACAGCGTAAAGACAGACAGTTTTTCCATATTCCAAAACACTGGTGTATCATATTTTACTCTGGGACTTCCCCATTCTGGTGATCACCCCCCCTCTGTGGACTTTTTCAGTACCTATTGGACATCTCCAACAGATTCGATTTTTTACCTAAAATCGAAAAGTTAAGCTTTACAGCTCTAATTACGTGCCCCCCAATTTCAACTTCCTTCTGAAAGTAAATCGCACGGCCCCTGATTTTAACCCTCTCCTGGGAGTAATATAGGTGGTTTGAATGAACTAAATTGACCGTAGTGTATGAGTGTATATGTGAATGAGTGTGTATGGATATTTCCCAGTACTGGGTTGCAGCTGGAAGGGCATCAGCTGTGTAAAACATATGCTGGATAATTTGGCTGTTCATTCCGCTGTGGAGACCCCTGATAAATAAAAGGACTAAGCCGAAGGAAAAATGAATGAATAAATCTCAGACCTAATTTTACAAGTGTCTATTTTAGTAAATGGCAATCATTTTCAAATGTGTATATCTCTAAAAACATACACTGTAAAAAATGCTGGGTTCCACACAATTCATTCATGTTGTCCCAACACAAATCGATTAAGTTAACATAAAAGAATGAGGTTTCTCAAATAAATCTCCAGAATTGTGTTGTTTAAGCTCGTTTTAAATAAGTAGTCTGAACAAGCAGCAAAAATCTTTATTTTTTTTAAATGTAGGAACTTGATGCATTTTGTCACTGAAAACCATGTCCTCTTGTGTGACACTATATGTTAATTTTAAATCGACAATTTCATGGAAAGCTTTAATTAGTTGAAGGACCCCATTCAAGATCATGTGAAGCCCATGATGTGCACATATTTAACTTTTTTGGAACCCCTATAAAATAGTTACGTATTGTTGTCCTTTGGACTCAACAAACTCCTGTTTATTTAAATTGTCCCAACAAACCATGAAGAAAAAATTTTATTATTCACACACACATATATATATATATATATATATATAATAAATAGCACTAATAAGTGTCCAACAATAAAGATACACCTCTCTCATGCTATTTGTAGATTATTAAGCATTTTCTTAGTAAGTTTTTCTTAGTTTTTGCTGTCACACCATATGACATTGATAAAGTTAGGTACCCCTTAAAGGTCCCGTGAAGTGCTTTGAAATGTGCATTTTTATTCAATGTTTGACGTAATTTCAACCGAAACATGAAGGGAGGGTGGGACCTAGTGTAGCTCCTCCCCTTTCTATAAAACAGCCAATCTAATTTTGTTTTAACACTGCTCTGCCATTGAGAGTGGTTGAGCTCAAGCGCATCAAATGTGAAGCGTCTTGAAGTGGGCGGGGCATGTAAGATACTAGAGAGCATTTGATTGGTCACGATTTGATGAGAAACTGAAGTATGAGGTGACGTGAAAAAAAACATTGATCCATTTAGGCGGAAGTGGCAAACTACAAGCCTTGCATGTTTATATTAATTTGATACCTTCTAAACTTTTAAACTTTGTTTTAATTTCAAGGGACCTTTAACTTTTCTTAAACTTCAGACTTCAGACTACATAAATATACTTTTTTATAATGTTTTACAAAAAAAAACCTACATTTGATGCCTATTTTTCAACTACCCATACTGTTGTTGTGTTAAGAATCTCCTTTCAGTTACATATATGCAGATAATTATTACACAATCGATTTTATGAATGAATGAACCAATGAGTGTTCCCATGCCTGGTCCTTGACCCTGTTCATACTCCATTGAAAACAACCATCCATGACGACAAAGGTCTTATTTTGGGTTGCTGGAATGTATCTAAGAATAGATGAGAAGCATTTGTACGTCAGATTTAGGCCAGAACTATTTGTTTTGCTGCGTCGAAATCCCATGTGACGTCTACGGGCTATAGTTTTCTAGCTAAAATCTCTCACATACTTTAAGACTTTTAATAGTATTAAATACCACGCTCTATTGTTTGTTATGAAGTTAATTGGCTTATGCCGGTACAAACAAGGTGCTTTGTTGAAATGTGACATTGAGTACTTTCAGCGCAATTGGATTATTTTTGACTAGTCTAAGCAAATGTTTTGCTTCTCTGGAAGTGTGGGGATAATTCTTCATTTTCTCTCTAGAAAAGAACATTAAAAACTGAATGGTGTTATTGTATCTTGTGAAAGTGAAAATATTATTTAACTGAAATGGATTTTTGTGGATTTTATTGAATTAACAGTAGCTGCATTATTTTGTTGTTCATCTGTTGAATATTTTAATTGTGGCAGGTTGATATATGATCATTTCTACCATCAGACAAGTATTTTTCAGTCATATTTGTACTGGGGCAAAGTGGGATTTCCCCATGACTTGTGGGTAATTAAAAAAAAGATCTATCATTCCATATTTATATGTATGTTCTGCTGTTATGTGAAGTGAAATCATTTCCATATAAATATGATTAGTGATAGTTCACTCAAGTTATGTTTTTTAATTTTTATTCCACTGTATAATTTTTTTTTTGGTTCACTTACTTGAATGTCATAACATGAGAGTGAGTAAATCATAACATAATCTCAGGATGAATTGTCACCTTAAATGGTTAGTTCACCCAAAAATGAAAATTATAGGTGTGAGTACACTACCTGACAAAGTTTTGTCGCCTATCCAAGTTTTAGGAACAACAAATAATAACTTGACTTCTAGTTGTTCATATTGGTATCAGAAGTGGCTTATATGAAAGGCAAAGGCCTCTAGTTTACGCTTGTTTTACCAAAATAAAAAATGATCATGTCTTGATTTTAAATTATTTAATTAGGACAGTAAGGTCATCCATACATCTCTGCAATGACTCAAATAACTTATTAATAAAGTCATCTGGAATGGCAAAGAAAGCATTCTTGCAGAACTCCCAGAGTTCATCAAGATTCTTTGGATTCATCTTTAATGCCTCCTTCTTCATCTTACCCCAGACATGCTCAATAATGTTCATGTCTGGTGACTGGGCTGGTCAATCCTGGATCACCTTGATCTTTGCTTTCAGGAACTTTGATGTGGAGGCTGAAGTATGAGAAGAAGCACTATCCTGCTGAAGAATTTGCCCTGTCCTGTGGTTTGTAATGTAATGGGCAGCACAAATGTCTTGATACCTCAGGCTGTTGATGTTGCCATCCACTCTGCAGATCTCTCGCATGCCCCATACTGAATGTAACCCCAAACCATGATTTTTCCTTCACCAAACTTGACTGATTTCTGTGAGAATCTTGGGTCCATACGGGTTCCAATAGGTCTTCTGCCTTATTTGTGATGATTGAGATGCAGTTCAACAGATGATTCATCGGAAAAATCTACCTTCTGCCACTTTTCCAAATGATTAACTAGAAATCAAGTTATTATTTGTTGGTTTTTCAACTGAGATCGACGACAAGACTTTTGACAGGTAGTATATAGGACACACGTTAAGAAGAGTGCACAATATATTGAATAAACTCATTATTTTTGGTTTATGTGCGCACAAATGTATTCTCATAGCTTCATAATATTTCGATTGAACTACTGAAGCCACATGAATTGTTTTGAGGTATTTGGCTTCTGCACACTGTGCACCTCAGCATCTGTTAACTCCACTTTGAGATTTTACGAGTTGCTGTTGTTTCCAATTGCTTCTGCATTGTTATATTACTGCTAACAGTTGACCGTAGGACATTTAGTAGTGAGGAAATTTCATGAATGGACTTATTGCACAAGTCGCAACCATTCACAGTACCATGCTTAAATTCACTGAGCACCTGAAAGCGACCCATTCTTTCACAAATGTTTGAAGCAGCAGTCTGCATGAATAGGTGCTTGATTTTATAGACCTGTGTATATATACATATACATACATATACATATATATGTGTGTATATATATATATATATATATATACATACACACACACACACACACAGTTGAAGTCAGAATTATTAGCCCCCCGGTATATTTTTTTCTACACATTTCAAAACATAATAGTTTTATTAACTCATTTCTAATAACTGATTTCTTTTATCTTTGCCATGATGACAGTACATAATATTTTACTAGATATTTTTCAAGATACTAGCAAATTGCTTAAAGTGCAATTTAAAAGCTTAACTAGGTTAAAAAGGTTAACTAGGCAAGTTAGGGTATTTAGGCAAGCCAATATATAACAGGGGTTTGTTCTGTAGACAATTAAAAAAAATATATATTACTTAAGGGGGCTAATAATATTGACCTTAAAATGATTTTTAAAAAATATAAAAAATTGCTTTTATTCTAGCCAAAATAAAACAAATTAAACTAAAAACTACCTTCTCCGGAAAAAAATAATAATAATAATTTAGGAAATACAGTGAAAAATTCATTGCTCTGTTAAACATCATTTGGAAAATCTAAAAAAATAACTAAATCATAATAAATTATGACTGAAATAAATTATTGTTCTGCCCTTGTCCCACTCCTTTCATATAGTCCCCCACCATACTATATATATCTCCCTCCTTTTCTCTTTTGCTCCTCCCAGTATGGAGCTTTTATATAAAGGTACTGTATTGTTTGAGAACTCTTCAGAGTGCTGTCTATATCTGTGAAAAGACTAGCTCCACTGCTTCCTTTCACATGTATAAATCCTTGTGTGTTTTTTGAAGCACATGCCCCCCCCACGGGCCTTCCACAGGACGCTCATGCCCAAACAACTCCTCCTTTCCTCTTTTAGCATGCCTGTTTCTTTGTTCACTCACAATTTGCATGTTAATTGTCACCAGCTGGATAGTCTAATGGACTCAGTCATAAACAAGGTGCTTTTAAAACTTTTGCATTTGTCTTTAACAGTTTCTGGAATAACCGAACCAATTTAACCACTTTGTCTTGGGCACAGAATCAGCAGCCTCAATATATACTGATGGCATATGGTCGGTTTTGAGAAAGTTTTTGGTACCTTTCTGGACTTTGACAGATAAGTTCAGCTCTAAAAATAGAGCTGAAATATGGGACTGTCCTAGGAAATAAGGGAAATCTGCTATCAACCCACAGTACAAAAAATGAAAAGCAAGACGTTTGGTAGAGCTGGTATTACATGACTCACCATAGTTGTTTGTTTCAAGTGGTCTCCTAACTCCTAAAGCAAATTAAAAATAACACGGCTTGGCAAACAATATGTTCAGATAATGTCTTCTTCTGGCGTTCCATATCAATTTATACAACATAGGCTCATTCTGAAAACGTAGCCCTGTATGCGTTTCTGGAGATCGCAAATTATGTAGCCAGAGCTACGTGTGGCTGCATGTCATTTTTAAAATGAATGCTACGGGGCGGTATGACGCCGATCCTTTTCGCGCTTATCAGCTGACCGCTTACCTCCGTATGGACGGCTTTCCCGCTGTTACCAGTTTGTCCAGTAGCTCGCCATGTACGTCGGCGGACTTGAGACGCAGAGTGGAGTTGACCACGATGACTGGGTTCGAGTCTGGTAAAGAACAATTCCAGAAAGCAGGTAAGACAAAAACAAAATCCAAAAAATAAAATAAACAAGTAAATAACAGGGTGAGAATGTGGTAAAATCTGAAAACGTGGTAAAAATCAGACGAGGGCTTTTCTTTTTCTGGATTGCTTTTGAAAATTGTTGGTTGGGTTTAGGGAAGTGGATGGGCAGGTCAATCAATGCAATTGGTTGGGTTTAGGGAAGGAGGAGGGAGGGTCAGTCGATCGGTCAGTCAGTCATTCAGTCAGTCAAACAGTCAGTCGACAGCGGCCTCTGGTGGGTTTACACGAGAACAGCAGGCATGAATGGCACTTGCGAGAGAAATTTGAGATCTCAAAAAGTGTACACAGCGGCCTCTGGTGGATTTGTGAAAACAAAAACTGCAAAAAACATAGCTCCTGGGACGTATTTGGCGGTCTCCAGAAATGTATATAGAGGTACATTTTCAGAATGAGCCTGGGTTGAATTTATATGTGTGGAAAACATCTTCTACCTCATACCACATGCTTCCTGTTTTTTACAGTGCCTCCTCCTGGCAACAGCAAATGCATCCATTAAAAGCGCAACATTTAGGTGACAAACAATGAAATAAGTGTTGGTACATGGAAGTTAAGTAATTGAGTGTAAAATCTGAAAAGAACAGGCCAGACGAAACAAAACACTGACTGTTACGCTATACATGAAATCATTATTGTGCATGCACCAGGCTGCATTTATTGGACACAACATTTCCTAGTGAGATGACAACAACGATAATTTCCCCCATATTTAAACTCTGTGTAACTCCGTGTCCTAACAACAACACAAGATTTGCAGTGATTAGCAATTTGGCTGTTCGCACCAGACAAAACACAACAGAAATTTAAATACAGCCATTCAGAAGTAAAATGGCATTCAAACTCACATTATTAGCATTTAACACTGAATAAAGCACATGAGGTGTACCTGAGGAGATCATTGTCAGTTTATCCTGTTGTCCAGCTGCAAGAAATAGAAGCCGTTTCTAAGATATAAATTTCAGGTGGTGGTTAGAACAAAAACTCCTTTTAATATGGAAAATATTCCTTCTATCACGTGCCGTTGCCTTTAGTTAGAACACGATTGAAATCCACCTTAAATCAGCCTTTAGGCTCGATAGTCAGGCACGCTCCTGTTGGTGTCATCAGTCTGGCAACCTGCGCTTGCGTGGAGCCGTAGAGGAGGAGCCGAGTGAAAATGTGTTTTGAACCAGGAGTGCAATACCTAGTTCGACTTTACTTCGACTTTACCTTTGCCATCTCACATCTTCACATTGTTTTCTATACATTGCTAAGCGATGTGTAGAGATGCCAAATCATGGTGCTGGTGTGCATACACTCATAAAAAACAATGTTTAGAATTGTAAAAGATGGTGTCAACCAGCCATCCGTTCACAGTGTGTCGCAAAATGTAATAAAATAATAAAAACGTTTTATTATATATTTTGTTTGTTAGTGTAACATGTATATTGTGGAATTTGACATGCTTGTAATGAGACAACAGACACATGTAAACTGCAGAATATAAGTGTCTAATGCATGTTTATGGACCGTGTCATATCACTCAGCTCTTACTGTGGTTTCTCTTGAGTAAAATGATGCCAATACACTTCATAAAACTCATCATTAGTGCAGGCAGGGGTTGATATTAATTCCTGCCTGCATTCTCATATACATTAAAGCTTCAAAATACAACTCAAAATACATCTCTGCATATCCTTTTTGTCGAGTATAATTATAATTTAGCCTATATTTCATCCACAAAACAACTCAAGAGCAAAATGAGTTAGTTTTTGTGGCTTAAAGATGGCTCACTCTCTCCTTTTAGCTGAAATAAACCTGTTCAAAGGATTTAAAAATATTTTTTTGACAACTGAAATATTATTTTTGTATGTGTGTGTGTGTGTGTCAGGCACTGGCACAAAACGCTCAGTGTCAAAGTAGAGCTCATTAACATTCATGACCATTCCAAATATGGTCAGAACTTAGCTTTCATTTTAGGGGTAATTACTATGGTAATAAATGAGCATATAAAACCATTTACTTTATTGGTGCACTATATGGCCCCTTTAAGACATACTTTTTTAATGAAGCAAATACTCTTCATTTGAGGAGTAACATGTTGCATAAATCATTTAAATACTCTCCTCCCATAAAAAAACTCCTACAAATACATATGGAAAAAGGTAAGGTCCAAAAACAGCTGTGCTAATTCTTCTCTACACATGTTTAGTAAATTTCAACATTACTATTTTAATGAATCTAGTAAATCCGGCCTTTAATATTTTAAACGGCTGCTTAATATATGTGCGGAAACAGTGATACATTTTACATAAAGCTTTTTTATGTGTAAAAAGTTAAAAAGAAGAGTATTTATTTGAAATAGACATATTTTATTTACATTACAAATCTTAATTGTCTAAACCTTAATCTTATCTTAACCTTAACTGTCAATACTCATATCAAAGACAGTGATGAACTATGGTATGTTTGGTAAGTTGCAGGTTATCTACAAACATTGCCAGTTAAATCATCAACTTTTAATTAATTGGAAATGATTGGCCCATTATTGGTGTGCTCCCAGCCAGCCACGTACAGGCTCTTGCTCTACCTGACAAGTGTCAAAAGAGTTGGCAGATCTCAGTTCACCTCAGCCAAACAGCTTTCTTCTCTGTAATCAGATTCTGGTGCAGCAGTCTCTACTTTCACAAATACTGTTGGCATTAGCTTAATCAGCTGATTTTCCACACAGTAATAAAATAGTACATTGGATGTAGTGTTCCCATGGCTGCTGAGTCAGTTTGCTTTGCTTCTGGACTCCATGAATGTTGAGTACTGACTGCAACTGGCTGGGCTGGAGGAACTCTTCTACTGAATCATTCATGTCTCACAGACAGGCCTCTCTACTGAGCAACGTATTAGATTTAAATGATATTATGTACTGTAAAAATCAAAAGCTTTTAGTATTCAGTCCCTTTCTTTTTTTTACTTAAAACTGTTGACACTAAAGCATATGTGAGTTTTCACACACTCACACAGTTGAACATACAGTAGAGTCGCTCGACACCTGTACGCGAAAACTCACATCATATGTCTGTACTTTTTCTCTTCAAAATTTAAACGAACTCAACTTTTTTGACTAATTTTACAAGTCCCCTAGAGGTAAACAGTTTGATTTACTATTTAATACTATTATGCAACTACATTTTCTGTAGTTACATTGTGTACTAAGACAGAAAAGTTGTTTTCTAGGTCAATATGTGTAGGAACTGTACATTGATTGTACGGATGTACGGATGTACAACTGTATGGATTTTCAGGTGCTGCATAATATAATTGCAGCAACGTTCCTTGATTAATACACAAGAATGAGAGTATAGTTCCTAGCTATATCGACCTAGAAACTAGCGAGTTTGTATTTTCCATCTGACTTAGTTTCATGATGTAAAGTCAAACTGTAAACAGGAAAATTATTGAAGCTTTTTTTTTGAGCGAGATTATGCTAATGGTCTAATCCAATTAAATTGGATTATGCTAAGCTAAGCTAAAAGTGTTCCTATCAGACTTGAAGATTGGCTGAATGAATTCAAAAATAGTAAAACTCAAATTTGTAACTGTAGTAAAATTGTAAAATTAGCTTATTTCCAAAAAAGTGTTAATTCAAAGCTGTGATCCTTTTGTCACCATCTCGGTCTTGCAGTTATTTTTGCGATCTTGTGAATTTGTGATCTAAAGTAGTAAACGCCTCTTTGATGCGTCCTTCAGTAGTTCACTCATAATAGATTAGACATAGATTTCCCCCCAATCACAGCTTGCAAATCAGGTTCAAATCGGGCTTTAAATCCTGTAGTGTGAACTATAACATGTCTGCCACTTGTGATCTGACCAACTGAGGGAACATAAAGAGTATTACAATAAATCTATGTGCTATGAACCAATGATTATTACATTTATTGATATGCAGTTAGCTTATATCACACCATTGTTATACTTTTTTTGTCATAACATTTGAATTTCAAATATAAGGAAAATGTTCTTTAAACCCAAACAGAAAATTAGAGTTCGTTAGAACCCGTTTTCTTTCACAATCCAGCATTTTTTTCTAGCTGTTGTGATAAAAGGCATTGATCCATTTTATTTTGTAATTGTTCATCTCATTCATCTCTCTTATCTATTTACCCCTGTATGAATCTGATAAAACAAATATCAGTTAATTAACAGGTTCAGGTTTTTTTTTTTCCACTTGTTTATGAATTGCATTATGGAACCTTGATATCTGCTATGTCGACTTTTGATGTTGAAAATTCAATTGCATGTTCTCCCCGTGTTCGTGTGGGTTTCCTCTGGGTGCTCCGGTTTCCCCCACAAGTCCAAAGACATGTGGTATAGGTGAATTGGGTAAGCTAAAATTGTTCATAGTGTATGTGTGAATGAGTGTGTATGGATGTTTCCCAGTGATGGGTTGCAGCTGGAAGGGCATCCGCTGCGTAAAACATATGCTGGATAACTTGGCGGTTCATTCCGCTGTGGCGACCCCAGATTAATAAAGGGACTAAGCCGAAAGAAAAGGAATGAATGAATATAAAAAAAACATAAATAAGAAAATACAGAGGGCGGCGCGGTGGCGCAGTGGGTAGCGCTGTCGCCTCACAGCAAGAAGGTCGCTGGTTCGAGCCTCGTCTGGGTCAGTTGGCATTTCTGTGTGGAGTTTGCATGTTCTCCCCGTGTTTGCGTGGGTTTCCTCCGGGTGCTCCGGTTTCCCCCACAGTCCGAAGACATGCGCTATAGGTGAATTGAATAAACTAAATTGGCCGTAGTGTATGTGTGTAAATGAGTGTGTATGGATGTTTCCCAGTACAGGGTTGCAGCTGGAAAGGCATCCGCTGTGTAAAACATATGCTGGATAAGTTGGCGGTTCATTCTGCTGTGGCGACCCCTGATCAATAAAGGGACTAAGCCGAAGGAAAATGAATGAATGAACATTATTAGGCATACAAAATTTATTTGGCAAAAGCCAGGATTTTACCGCTGGGGGTAATTCTTCTCTTCTGTTGAAATATTTTGCGAATGTGATTGTTATTACATTTCCGATCTAAGATATCAAGACCACACAAATGTATATCTGGAACATCACTACTAGCTTTATTAAATAGAAGATAAATTTTGACTAGCTGTTTTAAGCCAGCTGGAATAGCTTTAAATGTCTACTACTTTTTACTTCTATGGGCTTCTATAGTTTTGTTGCGTTTAGGAGTTTGTTGTTCTTCTCCATTTATTTTCTGACTGTAAAAGACTGGACCGATTCAGTGTTGACACCTTGTGGACAAACTTAGTAGTGCGAAATCAATTCAAAGTTGTGCGTAAATTGTATGGTTATACTTGTATGGTTATACAAAACCAGGCAGTGTGTATATTTTCAGTATAATAAAGTGAAGAGGCTGTCAGTGCAATAAAGAGTCACAAACATGACTTTTACACAATAATCATGTTACACAATAATCATAATCTTAAGAATCCATCTGTGGCTCAGAGTACACTGTAAAAAAATATCCGTAAATAAGCAGTTTTCCGTATTTTATGATTCATGTTTTTATTTTTCCCCATTTATTTATAGTTTTGAATTGCATTATGGGACCTTGATCTTTCTTCCAACAACTTTTAACCTTGAAAAGTTCAAAAAAGTGACTTTTATGAACATTTTTAAGAGTTTAAAGTGATATATTGTCTGGGTTGGTGTTGTATGTTACGCTACAAAAACCTTATAATAAAGTGCCAGTACATTTTCTGTTATTTTACAGACTTATTTCTTGATATATTATTTCTTATACATTATATAAGTATTTCAAACTTCTAAAATATCAATAAAAGTCACTTTGTTAAACTGTAGAGTTGAATTTTTCAACATTAAAAGTCGACAGAGCAGAAATCAAATAATGCAATTCACAATCGGAAATAAACAGAAAACACTTCTGAATCACAAACTATGGAAACTGTTAATTAAAAGATATTTTTTACAGTGTATTTGAGAGATGTAGCATAAACAAAGAATTATTTTGAGAAAGTGATTGACCTTCAACACTGATGTGTGGTGGAACTAATGTCATTTGTATCAGCGATTCAAGCCAACTCTGATGGTTTGTTCATGAATCAGATTCAGATGACTCAGTGATCCGGTCACAATGGAGTGAAGATTAGATGTGAGTAAGTGAGTAACAATCTAAAATACAGATATTTACAGTAAAATATGGACTCAAATACAGCAGTGAAGTAAAAATGCTTAGTTACTGTCCGTCACTGGGTTTAATTACATGTACAGTACATCATGTATTGTTATTTATGTTGTACATACATGAATGTTCATATCAAGGACACCTTAAAACTTTGAATATAGCAGCTGTCCCTATTAAGTGTGGAAATGAAAAGATTTATATATATATATTTTGATAAATAATAAGTCAATAAATAATCAGTAACACTTTATTTTATGTTGTCCTGTGAAGATGTTTTTACTGAACTACTATTTAAAATTGACATGTCATATTATTCGTATTATCTGATTTTCCGAAACAAGCTCCTGTAGCCACGTTTGTGTGTGAATTTGTAGCTGTGCCTAGTAAACGTGGCAAGCTGAGAATGGATTGTAGCTCCCTCTGCTGGATATACAAAAAAAAAGCTTCTTACAAGTGCATGAACTGAACTTTTAAAGCAATAGTTCGCACAAATATGAGCATATTATCATTTACTGATGTTTATGTCATTTCAAATCAGTGTGCCTTTCTTTGTCTTATGAGGAGTGTGATATTTCAACCTCATTGTTTTTCTTAATAATTATTTATCAATGGTGTCACGGTGGCGCAGTGGGTAGCATGATCGCCTCACAGCAAGAAGGTCGCTGGTTCGAGCCTCGGCTGGGTCAGTTGGCATTTCTGTGTGGAGTTTGCATGTTCTCCCCGTGTTCGCGTGGGTTTCCTCCGGGTGCTCCGGTTTCCCCCACAGTCCAAAGACATGCGCTATAGGTGAATTGGGTATGCTAAATTGCCGTAGTGTTTGTGTATGAATGAATGAGAGTGTATGGTGTTTCCCAGTGATGGGTTGCAGCTGGAAGGGCATCCGCTGGATAAGTTGGTGGTTCATTCCGCTGTGGCGACCCCAGATTAATAAAGGGACTAAGCCGAAAAGGAAATGAATGAATGAATGAATTATTTATCAAATAAAATTTGTATGAGACTACAGCAAAAAAAAAGAATAATAAAAGTTAAAAAATCTAAATCTAAAGGTTTTTAGTAGCTTTGTGTAAAATTATAACAGATGTTTTAGTTATGTGTGATATGTCAACAAAGGAAAAGATGCAGTTCACAAAAACGTGCTAAATGATTTATTCACTATTTATATATGAGTTTTTTTTTACTTGATGATCTAGTTACAATGGTCACAACTATTAATAATAATAATAATAATAATAATAATAATAATAATAATAATAATAATAA
>CAIGQV010019270.1:2825872-2841630 GCA_903798115.1 Danio jaintianensis
ATTTTTTTCTTGTATATGATAGGAAAATAAAAGCCATGCGATCAGAAAATGGTGGAAGACAGATTCAAACCCAACAACCTCCATTCAACATATGTTTTGCAAAGTATTTGCCACAATGCCAGACCCTTTTGTTGTATTTAGTATAGTCATAGTACAGCATATGTGTGTCTGTGATTATGTGTCGACACCTGTATTTGTAAACATCGGGCATACATTGTTTGGTTGTCAGCGTATGTATTGTGCAGAGCATCTGTGATGTGCGTGTATGTATATATCGCTATCTCTGGACCCCTGGCTGTTTCGTGTGATCTGACTGAGGCCCTGATATATTCCTGGAAAGCCCTGTCATTGCTCCAAGCTAACCATCTCCATATGGGGCCATGGTCTGTTACCGTAACACAGTCCCAATGTTACCGTAAAAATGGCTACAGACATTAATCAATTACTCTAATACATCTCTCTTTAGTTTTATTGTCCTGTGGATGGAACCCAGTAGGGGTCTAAGTGCTAGAGAAGACTTTCGGTCTGTTCGAAAAAAAGAAAACAACCTGGAAGAACGCCTGGAAGTCATTTAAAACAGCTGACAAATCTGCAGTGACGGATGATGTCCATAAATATAATCAAGACATCAAGCACATTGCCTGTTGTTTGTATGTGCATGTGAATAGCGGACGCTATTTTGGAATATGGGAAATGAGAACATATTTGTTGCTGGGCGTTCAAACATGGGGCGACGCGTGGGCGATGATGCAAACAGTGTGTCTCGATGCATCAAGATAAAGTAATCTCCAATTTAATCGTGGAAAGCCTGTCAAATATGATTTTTTTATCTTTATACAAAGTATTACAGTAATAATAATAATAAATAAATAAATAAATAAAATAGTTTGCTTACATGTTTATTTTATTTTATTTTATGGGTAAAGTGTGATATGGACAACATGGAGGTTATAATAAGAATATATACACTACCTGACAAAAGTCTTGTCGTCGATCCCAGTTGTAAGAGCAACAAATAATATCATGACTTCTAGTTGATCATTTGGAAAAGTGGCAGAAGGTAGATTTTTCTGATGAACTGCAACCTAATCATCACAAATACTGCAGAAGACCTATTGAAACCTGCATGGACCTAAGATTCTCACAGAAATCAGTCAAGTTTGGTGAAGGAAAAATCATGGTTTGGGGTTACATTCAGTATGGGGGCGTGCGAGAGATCTGCAGAGTGGATGGCCACATCAACAGCCTGTGGTATCAAGACATTTGTGCTGCCCATTACATTACAAACCACAGGAGAGGGCAAATCCTTCAGCAGGATAGTGCTCCTTCTCATACTTTAACCTCAACATCAAAATTCCTGAAAGCAAAGAAGGTCAAGGTGCTCCAGGATTGGCCAGCCCAGTCACCAGACATGAACATTATTGAGCATGTCTGGTTTAAGATGAAGGAGGAGTAATTGAAGATGAATCCAAAGAATCTTGATGAACTCTGGGAGTACTGCAAGAACGCTTTCATTGCTATTCCAGATGACTTTATTAATAAGTTATGTGAGTCATTGCAGAGATGTATGGATGCAGTCCTCCAAGCTCATGGGAGTCATACACAATATTAATTCTTTTTCCACTGCACCATGACTTTATATTCTACTCTGTACATTATTTCTGTTAAGTGACAAGACTTTTGTCTAAGCAAAGTCAGACCTTACTGTCCTAATTAAATAATTAAAAATCAAGTCATGATTATATTTTATTTTGGTAAAATAAGCATAATCTACAGGCCTTTGCCTTTCATATAAGTGAAAATATCTTAGTATTAATATTTTTTTCGCATTGGTGCATTTCTCACAACACTATTTACATTTGCACAACAGTTAATGCATTTCTCAACACAATTAGTCATTTGTGCACATGATAGTAGCAGTTTCTCACTCCTTCCAACAAATTGCAAATGCTTTTGGACATGCATCAATTGCTTTCATACAACTCTCTGCTGTTTTATAACATTATCATTTGCTTATGTCATGTCAGTCAAAATTAACTAAACTTGTGAGTGTTGAATAGTCATTCCATATAAAACTAATAGTCCTCATTTCATTACTTGAGTCATTACATACAAAAATGTTGAACTAGTTGTCAAAATCTGTCAAGCAAATTTCATTAAAAAATTTAAATCTTTTTTTTTCCTGAAAATGTCTTCTAAATTGAACAATTTCATGAATGATTTACAGACCTATGTATGTTGTAGGTTCAGTTCCAATATGTACTGCAGTATTGTTTACAGTTGTGCACAGCTCTACCCAAATGGAGTTTATTCATTCATTCATTTTCTTTTCGGCTTAGTCCCTTTATTAATCTGGGGTCGCCACAGCAGGATGAACCGCCAACTTATCCAGCATATGTTTTACGCAGCGGATGCCCTTCCAGCTGCAACCCATCACTGGGAAACATTCATACACACTCATTCACACACATACACTACGGACAATTTTAGCTTACACAATTCACCTGTACCGCATGTCTTTGGATTTGTGGGGGAAACCGGAGCACCCGGAGGAAACCCACGCGAACACGGGGAGAACATGCAAACTCCACACAGAAATGCCAACTGACCCAGCCGAGGCTCGAACCAGCGACCTTCTTGCTGTGAGGCGAACGTGCTACCCACTGCGCCACCGCGTCGCCCCAAATGGAGTTTATGTTTGTTGTAAATAATGTTTTTTTTTTCTTTTGCACAATGCTGTGAAGAAATTAGAATTGCAAAGAGCATATGCAGTAAAAATGTGAAACATACATACTCAGTGTGTTGTACTCAGTTACCTCATAAATACAGTAATGTGTAACTTTACTGTATTTTTTTCCAATGCCTGTGCAAATAGTATTTATTGCTGTATTGAGCATTTTCAGGTAGTGTCACCAAGATCTGACTTTTTTGCATTGGAAAACATTTACAGAGTAAACTGTCATAATGAAAACATGACTAAGCCATTTGACTATCTTGTTCATAAACGATGGTGTCAGGACTTTTCATCTTGCTGACACTGACACATTCATTGACATAAATACTTGCTTTTGAGGAATGAGCTATCCATTTTAAGCAAGTGACACGCTTTTGCAGGTTATCAATTAGGTTTTGCAGTTTGTACTAATTGTTTTGAGAAATGCATTAACTGTTGTGCAAATGTAAATAGTGTTGTAAGAAATGCACCAAAGCGACTGAGAAAAACTGTAAAATTAGTTTTGTCACAACAACAGTGCACAACATCATACAAAAAAAAATACATTGTAATTTTGAGACCAGGAAGGCCAGGTTACAATTACAAAAGACATTAATGACTAAAATATTAAATGCAAAGGAGAAAGATGAAATTGAAAGAAGATTGAAAGAAATACAAATAAACATTTCTCGGGATCTTTGTGTACGGTTTATGAAGTAAACTAAATTTAATGAAGTAAACTAAATTTACTAAGTCCAGTAAGAGCTATTTAAGAAGCATTACTAACAATTTAAAAGTTTTTCTTGCATTTACTTAAAAAAATATAAAGACACATTAAGGCCTATAATAAATATAAAGTCACATGCCCTATAAAATATCAGTAAGCTGATAGAAACCTGAAGTTTTTCTGAAATGTTTTATCATGTTAATTTCTTTGAAAACTGAGATAATCATGGGGTTTATGAACCAGGGCTATACAGTTCTCATATGTTGCACAAGTTATGAAAAAAAATAAACGTACCATAGTATCACATCAGAGATGTGGTATCAGACATGGTATCAGAGCTGTATATTTGTGTGCACTGTAAAAAAAATGCTGGGTTCCACACAATCCCTTAATGTTGTCTCAACACAAATCGATTAAGTTAACTTAATTATCTTTGCAAATGTAAGTAAATTTAGCATAAAACTATTAAGTTGACCCCCAAAAAACTCAAGAATTGTGTTGATTCAGATTATTTTAAATAAGTAGTTTGAACTAGCATCAAACATATTTGTGAGTGTGTGAGGTTATTCAATGGCACACACGCACTCCACTTTCTTTAGGTGTGTTGTTGTGGGCATTAATGTCTTTGACCTCTTACAGAAAATTCTGTTACAGAAAATTCTGTTTCTGTGGTGAAAACTCATGTTATTTTCTTTCTTCCGTGGAAAACACAAGTAGAAATTCTGAAGAACGCAGCAATTTTAGTGACCAATATCTTGCTCCAGAAACCACACAAAAGACTATAAATGTATATCCAAAGAAGACTTCTCAATTATACGATAGCTTTATAAGAGAATCTTGCTGAAATGTGCAACCAAATGAACCCTAATTGGTCATGACCACTTCACTGTCCTATAACATAAGGTTAAAAAAGCAGAATAATTAATGATAAATCTAAATACAATTTGTTTTTCATGTACAGAGTATATTGCAAAATGAGATTGCAGACATTAAACTGTAAAACTGTCCTTATATTAAGTATTATTTCGAAATTTGAAGCAAAAACGAATGGTCTGACTTTTTTTTTTTTTTTTTTTTGTGAAACTATTGGCCTGCTGAAGGAAACAGCAGACAAGCTGAACGGGATGCACATTCACTCTTTGCCAGCAGTTGGCACTTTTGAACAGCAGTAAGATGGTGTTTCCTGGGTTACCGCTGTAAACAAAACAGCACTGCATTTATGTATCTCTCAGAGGCCAATGAACAGAATATACCATCAAAACTTTTCTAAAGACTGTCAGTTCCCCTTAGAGATTAATTTATGTAAACTCCTACTTTGATTGTATTGCAATTTGTTTGGCATCTTAGCCAATTTGAATAATCACATGTTTGAACTTCCTACTGAACAAAAGTAATGTAAACAGAAACAAAAGACATGCAGCATCGAGTTACATATCGATCTATGTAATGAAAAACAAAAGAAATAAATAGCAACAGATAATTATCAGTCAAAGGATGTGAACAGCACTGAGTTGGACATCACAATAATTATGGTAATTATGACTTGGCATGCAATGAACACAGCAGTAGCAGAGATTTTCTTATGGGCGAGATGAAAATTTCTGTATTGCTTGCCACTGGCAAACCTGTAATGCTAATTTGGTCACGTGAAGCACGCCTTAGTCAATCAATCAGCAGCTTTTGGTCTCCTTCCCTGCATGCGTACCGCCATAGAGGCAGCATTAGCAATAGTTGTTATGCTTTTTAGGCTAATCATTTCAGGCTTGCCTTCAATAGGCTTTGCAGTAGTGCAGGTAATGAGGAACAGGTGTGGGAGTAATCAATGCAGAGGTTGAGAAATGTAGTAATGATGGGGATCATGCGGATCAAGCAAAATATGGACATTCATCCCAACATTTGACAACTGCACTGTCAAATATATTGTAAACAGTATACAGTATGTGCTGTTTCAGAATAATATGCTTTTAAAGAATATACTGAAGGTAAAGCTTTTAGATGTTAATCAGAAATATGTGATGATAGAAATCATGTTTGTTAAAAAATTGAAATTTAGAAATGTTACAGGTGGAAGTAACATAATGCTAATTATGCTAATCGTCTAATTATGCTATGCAGTCAAAATAAACATACAAATTATTTTTAATTTGCTGAACATTGTTAGAAATATTGTTGCATGCATTAGCTTGGTGTCTGTCCGTTTAATTATATAAAAATATCCATATTGTATCCATAATGTTTCACACATTAGTGTTGTATTTAATACACATTTAATACACGTCAAACACAAATGTACTGTAATATTAGGCACCCTTTGCTAAATATTAAGCATACTTTGCTATTTGTAAATCTGTTAATTCTTTTTATGGCACTACATTGCTACCGTCCCAACATGCTTAAAGGGATAGTTCACCGGAAAATGAAAATTTACTCACTATTTAATTATCCTCAAGCAATTTCTTTTTTTGTGTTGAACACGTAAGAATATATTTGGAAAAAACAAAAAACTTAACATCAGTAGCAATTAGCTGGGTTTCCATCACCCCATCACCCTGTGTTATTGTGCATTTTAAAGTATCGCATGAGAAACAAGTGATGAAAATGCCAAACTTTATGCCAAAATAAATATCCTTTACATCAAAAAAAACTTTTTATGCTCACTTGAGGGGGTTTTGGACTTTGGTGCAAATAATCTGAGATGGAAAAGCATTTGTTGAATAAACTCTGACGTAGCAAAGATTACACCCACATGACTCCATTATGCTTGCCTTGTTTGCTGTACACTTTCAAATATAAAGGTACAAGAGCTGTCACTGGGGAACCTAAAAGTTCCATATTATTACCTCAAGGTACCGAAATTAACACCGGAAATTAGTATTAGTACAGAAAAAGTACGAAATTGTACCTCTTAATATTCATTCATTCATTCATTCAGTCATTCATTCATTTTCTTTTCGGCTTAGTCCTTTTATTAATCTGGGGTCGCCACAGCGGAATGAACCGCCACCTCTTAATATTTTTAGGTAATAATATATACTTTTGAGGTACCTTTAAGTACAAATGTGTACCTTTTGAAAAGGTACCATTCCAGTGGCAGCTCTCGTACCATTATTTCTGAGAGTGTAGGTTACCAGGTTACCAATTGGCATCCATAGAAGGGGAAAGAGACTCATTGGTTACCTGTTTCCAACATTCTTCAAAATATTTATTTTTGTGTTCAGCAGAAGAAAAAAAAACAAACAGGTTTGGAACAACTGTAGGGTGAGTAAATAAATGACAGACTTTAAATCTTTTATGTGCAAGCTGTCCAAAAATGTATTTTTGGATCCTTTTAATTTTGGCATTTGTATCCAAATACACTTTGGGCTGCTACACTTTGGTGTCTGCATAGTGTTGTGTGGAGTCAACACAGTGCTTTCAATAAAATCATGTGTGTTATGAAAGCTGGTTTCTGGACTCTTTTACATGTTACCTTCGCACAGCTGCCTTTGGTTTGCACCCCCTGGATAGCTTTTTCTCAAATGCATGCTCAAAGAAGTGCAGATGTCTGTCGGCCTGCTCGCCTGGTAAGAAACAAGACGTTTTGTGTTTACAGAATTTTCCGAGCTGCGGGCGCTTTCTGACAGGCTCCCATTGCGATCCCAGATCCCACGCGGAAGGCACGCGAACCAGAGTGCTTCCACAAGTCAGAAGGCCGTTCCATGGCACGGCATGGCTCTGCAAATTAAGAATAATAAGTTGTGTCCCAAATGATGCACTATTTACTATGAACTATACTATAAATGATGTACTTACCTGTATACAGTATGTGCTCAAACATTTAGTGTATAAACTAATGTGTATAAAATACTATATTATTTTTGGTAAGTAGTTTAGGAACCAGTATTTAAGTAGTGGCTTATTAACTGCCTATTTTAAGATACACTCACCGGGCACTTTATTAGGTACACCTTACTAGTACCGGGTTGGACCTCCTTTTGCCTTCAGAACTGCCTTAGTTCTTCATGGCATAGATTTAACAAGGTACTGGAAATATTCCTCAGAGATTTTAGTCCATATTGACATGATAGCATTATGCAGTTGCTGCAGATTTGTCGGCCGCACATCCATGATGTGAATTTCCCGTTCCACCACATCCCAAATGTGCTCTATTGGATTGAGATCTGGTGACTGTGGAGGCCATTTGAGTACAGTGAACTCATTGTCATGTTCAAGAAACCAGATTTGCGCTTTATGACATGGTGCGCTATCCTGGTGGAAGTAGCCATCAGAAGATGGGTACACTGTGGTCATAAAGGGATGGACATGGTCAGCAACAATACTTAGGTAGGCTGTGGCGTTGACACGATGCTCAATTGGTACTGATGGGCCCAAAGTGTGCCAAGAAAATATCCCCCACACCATTACACTACCACCACCAGCCTGAACCGTTAATACAAGGCAGGATGGATCCATGCTTTCATGTTGTTGACGCCAAGTTCTGACCCTACCATCCGAATGTTGCAGCAGAAATTGAGACTCATCAGACCAGGCAACGTTTTTCCAATCTTCTATTGTCCAATTTTGGTGAACCTGTGTAAATTGTAGCCTCAGTTTCCTGTTCTTAGCTGACAGGAGTGGGACCCGGTGTGGTCTTTTGCTGCTGTAGCCCATCCGCCTCAAGGTTGGATGTGTTGTGCGTTCAGAGATGCTCTTCTGCATACCTCAGTTGTAACGAGTGGTTATTTGAGTTACTGTTGCCTTTCTATCAGCTCGAACCAGTCTGGCCATTCTCCACTGACCTCTGGCATCAACAAGGCATTTGCGCCCACAGAACTGCCACTCACTGGATATTTTCTCTTTTTCTGACCATTCTCTGTAAACCCTAGAGAGGGTTGTGCGTGAAAATTCCAGTAGATCAGCAGTTTCTGAAATACTCAGACCAGCCCGTCTGGCACCAACAACCATGCCACGTTCAAAGTCACTTAAATCACTTTTCTTCCCCAATTCCGATGCTCGGTTTAAACTGCAGCAAATCATCTTGACCATGTCTACATGCCTAAATGCTGCTGCCATGTGATTGGCTGATTATAAATTTGCGTTAACGAGGAGTTGGACAGCTGTACCTAATAAAGTGGCCGGTGAGTGTATATGCACTTTATTTGTAGTTATAATATTATAATATAACATATTCTAATTCTAATCTTGCCCAGTATATTACCCAGTACATAAACCTAACTACTACCTTAATAACTATTATTAAGCAACAACTTTGGAGTTTATTGAAGCAAAAGTCATAGTTAATGGTTTGTTAATAGCAAGAATTGTACCTTAAAATATAGTGTGAATGGGATTTTTACCTGATCTAGATTTCAGGGGATAGTTCACTCAAAATATATGGGTGGACCATCCCTTTAAGGGTTGTTTGTTGGAATAAACTTTCCACTCTACAATATTCCACTCTTATCAGAAACACAACAGCACACAGAGAGAGAGAGAGAGAGAGAGAGAGAGAGAGAGAAAGAAAGTTACACGTAGGCTTTAATCCATTTAAAGCACTCACTGACATCAGGTTCTGGCACCCTACGAGAAGGCCTGGAACTTGAACTGAAATAAGGGGATGAGCAATATGCTTAATAGTATCTTACCTCACTTTAATGTGTTGATGCCTTTTTACTCTAGGGTGAGGTAAGAGGCTGGAAATAACCCAGAAAAGGGAAGGGCTCACAAGCTCATCAAGCCCACACAATACAGCACAACTTAAGATAGGATGAGGAGAAGTGCTTATTGTGTTGTGTTTGCTGCAGACGGTGAGGTGTCGTATGGACAGACGTTGCCAGTTGGTCTGAGGTCATTGTGTCTTTTTCTGTCACAGCAGAAAGTGATATTTAAGCAAGTATGACAGGAGCAAGATTGCCGCTGTTCTAAATATCCAAACAAGTAATTACGGTCACGCTGAGATTCAGACCAGTATGATTGTGAGTGTGGTATTACTTGTATACAACAGTTCAATAAACAATCATTTAATTTAATTCTTTCCAGTGTCTGTTTCACAAGTACCATTAGGCGCTGTTTACACTATTTATGACATACAATTGAGGAGGCATTCAGCGATTCAACAAGAAGAGGCAAGAAGTGCTAATTATACACAAGAAGTGCTAATTGTTTTTATAGAAAAGAGTGTTTCTACAGGTGGTTTGTCAAGCCCACTCACCTGTGCAAACTTTGTACATGCACAATGTTTAGTTTATTTATATATTGTACACTACCTCAAGTTTTAGGAACAATGAATAATAACTTAACTTCTAGTTGATCATTTTGTATCAAAAGTGGCTTATATAAAAGGCAAAGGCCTCTAGATTACGCTTGTTTTACCAAAATAAAATATGACCATGCCTTGATTTTTAATTAATTATTAGAACAGTAAGGTCTGACTTTGCATAGACAAAAGTCTTAAAAATAAATAATGTACAGTACAGAATATAAAATCATGGTGCAGTGGAAATAGAATGAATATTGTGTATGACTCCCATGAGCGTGGACGACTGCACTCATAATTCTCTGCAATGACTCACATAACTTATTAATAAAGTCATCTGGAATGTCAAAGAAAGCGTTCTTGCAGGACTCCCAGAGTTCATCAAGATTCTTTGGATTCATCTTCAATGCCTCCTCCTTCGTCTTACCCCAGACATGCTCAATAATGTTCATGTCTGGTGACTGGGCTGGCCAATCCTGGAGCACCTTGACCTTTTTTGCTTTCAGGAACTTTGATGTGGAGGCTGAAGTATGAGAAGATGCGCTATCCTACTGAAGAATTTGCCCTCTCCTGTGGTTTGTAATGTAATGGGCAGAACAAATGTCTTGATACCTCAGGCTGTTGATGTTGCCATCCACTCTGCAGATCTCTTGCACGCCCCCATACTGAATGTAACCCCAAACCATGATTTTTCCTTCACAAAACTTGACTGATTTCTGTGAGAATCTTGGGTCCATGCGGGTTCCAATAGGTCTTCTGCCTTATTTGTGATGATTGGTATGCAGTTCAACAGATGATTCATCGGAAAAATCTACCTTCTGCCACTTTTCCAAATAATCAACTAAAAGTCAAGTTATTATTTGTTGCTCTTACAACTGGGATCGACGACAAGACTTTTGTCAGGTAGTGTATATATATGGATTCATAGTAAGAAAGTGTCTGGTGTAAATGTGCAAAACTGGTGCAAGTGTTGGTTAAAATGTCAGAGATATGAAAGAGTGTGTTTTCTACAGGTGGTTTGTCGAACCCAACTGTGTGAGGCACACACAGAATTGGATAATGTTTTGAGATTGTTGTTTGTTATGGTGGGGGAGAAGTGAAGGTCCTGGTTTTGTTCCCAGGGGTTCAGGTGAATGTGGAAAAGATGTGTTTTTAGTTGTCATTTGAATAATACTTGTGAATCAGCAGTTTGTGCATTATCTAGTTTGTTTTTGTTTTAAAACATACACATTACAGTTACGCCTGGTGTACAGACTGCAAAGCAAAGCAGAGTGTTTTGAAAAGGCTGATGAATCTGTGTTAGTTTGCAAATGCTGGTATTCTGTTCTGATGGTGCCAAACAGTCAAAAACAGTGGTGCGACAGACAAGCATATAAATATCGACAACAGAGGCTCATTCTGAAAACGTAGCCCTATATACATTTTTGGAGATCATGAATTATGTAGCCAGAAGTACGTATGGCTGCATTTCTTCTTTAAACCAAACGCTATGGGTCGGTTTGAATCTGTTCCTTTTTCGCGCTTACCAGCTGACCTCTTACCTCCGTATGGACGGCTTTCCCGATGTTACCAGTTTGTCCAGTGGCTTGCAGCAGACTTAAGACGCAGAGAAGAGCTGACCGCAATGACAGGGTTTGAGTCTGGCGAAGAACGGTTTCAGAAAGCAGGTAAGACAAAAGCCAAAAAATAAAATAAACAAGTAATTGTGGTAAAATCTGAAAACGTGGTGAAAATCAGGCGAGGGCTATTCTTTTTCTGAATTGCTTTTTAAAACACTATCGGTTGGGTTTAGGGAAGTGGGTGGGCGGGTCAATCGGTTCTTTTTAAAACACTATTGACTGGGTTTAGGGACCGGGGTGGGTGGGGGTATCGGTTGGGTGGTTGGTTGGTCAGTCAGTCAGTCAGTCAGTCAGTCAGTCAGTCGACAGCGGCCTCTGGTGGATTTACGCGAGAACTGCAGGCGCGAATGGCACA
This sequence comes from Danio jaintianensis, assembly GCA_903798115.1. Classification (NCBI taxonomy): domain Eukaryota; kingdom Metazoa; phylum Chordata; class Actinopteri; order Cypriniformes; family Danionidae; genus Danio; species Danio jaintianensis. The sequence continues at coordinate 2,837,522 of CAIGQV010019270.1, forward strand.
CGCAAGAGAAATCTGAGATCTCAAAAAGCATACACAACGGCCCCTGGTGGATTCGCGAAAACAAAAACTGCAAAAAACCTACCTCCTGGGACATATTTGGCGATCTCCAGAAATGTATATAGGGCTACGTTTTCAGAATGAGCCTGGGTTGAATATGGATGTGAATGTATTCACTGATGGACAAGAAGATGGAAAATACCCAGAGGAGCCTGTGTTATTAGATTATGCAATTGTTATCTGGGAATAACATACCTTATAATATTGAGACTGACCAACCAGAATGAGGTATTCCAGACAGCCGTGTAAGTAATAATAATGCTTAACATTACTTAACTCATGTATTGGACCTCACACAGGGAATCTAAAAATGTTGCTTTGCTACTTTTGTTTGTATTTGTATTGGCAAATTATTGTATTTTTCTTTTGGTGCAATGATTTCACATTACAGTAGTTAACAGTGCTTTGATGGTGTCACGCATCAGTATACATTCCACATACAATGCGGCCATATGTGACCCTGACCAAAATGTTCGTGATGTAAACATAATGAATTTTCCAAGACACGTTGCGGCCTCTTTCCATTGCAGCTTTTCCAGCGGTTGTGTTCTTGCGCAAGGACACAATAGTGATAATTCAAACCTTGCAGGGCTTGAACCTGAAACATTTGGTCACTAAAGTTGTAGGTTACACCACTATGCACGCCATGTTGTGTGTGTGTGTGCATCTAAGCTCCCCATTTACCCAGGCATGTCACCCTGTGATGCTAAGACGCTGCAGATCTTGATTACAGGGAAGTGCTGTAATCCATTTCCTGATCTTGATCCTCCAGCTTTGTGCACTCGACTCACAACTGGTTCAGCTAAAGATGAAGGAGGGTTCATCTCATGGTCTTAAAGGAGTAAATAAAACCTCTGGTATTTTGAGGAGCCCCAGGCCTCTATTTGTTCAGAGTTCCATGTGTATTTCATGTTGTGACCGATGAAAGGATTAATGTAAGAAATATGGCCACAGTTTCAAAGACATGTTCGTTTCTAGAAAATTGTCTCTCTAGAGAGAAAACAAACACACACTCACAGAGACCAAAAAATGTCCCCACAAGGTCAAAATTGACTGGTATTGTTATACTTATGGGGACATTTTGTAGGTACAGTGTATACAACACTGTACAAAATGAGCAACCGAGTAAACTGACTGCGGCAGAAATGTGTGAAAGGGATAATTTGAGGAAACTTTTGGTTGTTCTCTAATCTTCACTGTAAATACAGTCATGTGAAAAGAGTGTTTTCACCCTTATTGATTCCTTATTTTTTGCATGTTTGTCACTTTAATGTTTCAGATCATCAAACAAATGTAAATATTAGTCAATTTTTTTTTACAATAACTACATAGTCCTGTGTGAAAAAGTGCTTAGCCCCTTAAAACATAACCTAACATAACCAATTGCGCTAGCCACACCCAGGCCTGATTACTGCTACATCTGTTCGCAATCAAGAAATCACTTAAATAGAACCTGCTTGGCAAAGTAAAGTAGACTAAAAGATCCTCAAAAGCTAGACATCATGCCGAGATCCAAAGAAATTTAAAAACAAATGGGAAAGAAAATAATTCAGATCTACCAGTCTGGGAGAAAAAAAAACATTTCTAAAGCTTTGGGACTGCAGCGAACCACGCTGAGAGCCATTATCTATAAATGGCAAAAACATGGAACAGTAGAAAACCTTCCAGGCCAGCTGACTAAAATTACTCCAAGAGTGCAGCTGTCACACCCTTGGCTTGTTCCTGCAGTTCCAGTCACCACTCTCAGTCACCATCCACCATACATCACACACGTGAACCCTCACCTGATTACTAATCACCCACACCTGCACCTGCAATCACCAGCACACTATATATGCTCACCTCTCTCATTCACTCACCGGCTGGAATCGAAGACGGATGGTTCTCTTCGTCTTTTCTCCTGTGTTCTTCAGTGGATGATTCTCCTGTGCTATTCCGTGGATGTTCCCTTCCTCCTGTGGATGCAAACTCACCTATTTAAGGGAAGTGACTATTCTTATGTTGGCGTTTACCCAAGTACTGAGCTAACCAACAGAACTGTTTGTTGTGTGAAGATTGTGCTATCTTCACTACGCCATTATCCTGCTTCACCCTATTGTTGTTGTTGCATTGCTCGAATAAATACCCATAAACTGTATCCCTCTTCGTCTTCCTTGTGTGACCGTGACAGCAGCGACCACTCATCCAAAAGGTCACAAAAGACACCACAACAACATCCAAAGAAGTATTTAGGCCTCACTTGCCTCAGTTAAGGGGAGTGTTCATGACTCCACCATAGAAAAGAGAGTGGGCAAAAATGGTTTGCATGACAGATTTCCAGAATCCAATTGAGATGCTGTGGCATGAATTTAAAAACACGGCCCATGCTCAAAAACCCTCCAGTGTGGCTGAGTTGCAACAATTCTGCAAAGATGAGTGAGCCAAAATCCCTCCACAGCACTGTAATAGACTCATTGCAAGTTATCGGAAATGCTTGATTGTAGTTGTTGCTGCTAAGGGTGGCCAAACCAGTTATTTCTTTTAGGGGGCAAACATTTTTTTACACAGGGCTATGTAGTTTTAAATTTTGTTTTCCCTTAATAATACACAGATTTATTTCAAAAATGCATGATGTGTTTACTTGTGTTATCTTTGACTAATATTTAATTTGTTTGATGATTTGAAACAGTAAAATGTGACAAACATGCAAAAAAAAACAAAATCAGTAAGGGGGTAAACACTTTTTCACACCAGTGTATGGGCTCTATTTTAACGATCTAGGTCGCAAAGTCTAAAGTGCATGGCGCAAAAGCATTAAGGGCGTGTCCGAATCCACTTTTGCTATTTTAAGGATGTAAAAATACGCTCTGAGCCTTGGCGCATGGTCTAACAGGGTTGAGCTTATTCTCTTAATGAGTTATGGGTGTGTTTTGAGAATTAACCAATCAGAGTATTATCTTCCATTCCCTTTAAGAGTCAGTTGCGTCGCGCCATGGCACATTTGCTATTTACATGGCGGACTTTGTAAGTGGAAAAACTGAATGCTTCACTGGCAGAAAACAGTCAAACAGAGCATCTGCAGCGAGAGGATAAAGAATGAGCCTCCTCCAATCGGCCTTTACTTTCACTTTCTCTCTTTCCTGGATAAGGAAACGGTGTTGTACGCACAGACATCCATTAGCCTACATAATTATTTTCGTTTGTTAAGCGCAAAGATTTGTTTCAAAACTATTTCTAAATTCAGTTGTAATATCCAGCAAACGAATAAATGAACAATAATAACGAAGTGTGGTCAAAAAACTGAGTTATATCCAAATACACATGCTATGCCCCATATGGTCCAAAACCTGACAGGTGGACAAATCTAAGCTTGTTTTTAATAAAACAAATATAAATATGCAAATAATAAATAATACTACTAATAATAATAACATTATACAAAAGCAAGTTGTCATGAATAAACTAAAAAAGCCCCCGAGATGAAGAAGGCATAAAGGGAGTGTTTTTTATATTTATGTAGAAAGTAATAATTTTTGTAATATTTTAATTCTTTAATTGTTTTTCATTTGTAAAGATATTTGTGTATTGTGTACATCCTGCGTGTTTTAAGCAATGTGTAAGCGAGCCGCACAACTAACATGCTTTGCGCTGGACTTTAGTCCTGCTTTCAGCTGGTCTATTGCACAGTCTATTTTAGTTCCTCAAAATAGCCACGCGCTAACAATGCGCCTTAACACACCTCTTTTCTAGACCGGAACACCCATGAGTCCACAAAATGGCGCAAATGGATTTGCTATTTAAACAACGTGGCAGAAAATGGGAAAATTAAGGTTGCGTTGGTCTGAAAATAGCAACACGGTGGGGCAAGCGCGTCTTGCGCCTTATTGAGCCGGGTGTATGATAGGGCCCTTAATATTCGTTCATAACAATATTCTCCAATCAGTATAATAAACAATATGTTTATACCATGGTACTTTATTGAGATTAAGGTTTATTATGTTGCATTATTTAAAAGATGAAAAAATGATGACCTCAGATCTGGGGTGTTTGTGTAGGATCCTGAAGGGTTATTT
>CAIGQV010019270.1:2851630-2874031 GCA_903798115.1 Danio jaintianensis
CACACACACACACACACACACACACACAGGCACACACACGCACGCACGCGTGTTGTTTTGTGAAAAGTGGGTACATTACATAGGTTTCTATTGATTTTATACTGTACAAGCTGTATTTTGTATTGGCCTAACCCCACCCTACCCCTAAACCCAACCATCACAGGAAACAGTGTACAGCTTTACTCTCTGAAATAAACTCATTCTGTGTGATTTATAAGCTTTTGGGGAAACGAGGACTTCAGCTGTGTCCTCATATTGCACCTCCTTTTTGTAATACCTGTGTCATACCTATGTCATTATACAGATTTGTGTCATGACATGTCACAAAAACACGTACACACACACACACACACACACACACACACACACACACACACACACACACACACACACACACACACACACACACAAAACATCTTTAGTCAAAAATATATAAATGTTGACAAGATTATTGGAATAGGTTTAAAAAATGTATTCACCCACTTGTGATAGTTCAGCCAAAAATGAAAATGTCTTCAATTTCCTCACAGTCCAGTGGTTTTAAACTTTTCTTTCTGTTTTTCTTCAGTTGAACACAAAAAAAGATATTCTGAAGAATCTTGGGGAAAAAACGCCATTGACATCCATAGTGGGAGCAAAACATGAACTAATGCAGGCTTCCACACAATTCCTTCATGATGTCCCAACACAAATTGATGAAGTTAACTTAATCGTTTTAAAAATTTAAGTGGATTGAATAAAGCAATTAAGGTGTCCCCCAAAAAATTAAGAATTGTGTTGGTGCAACTCATGTTAAATAATTAGTTTAAACAAGCAGAAAAAGTCCGTTTTTGAGTGTACTGTAAAAATCAATCAATCTTCAGTATATTTTTCTTTGTGCACGGAACCGGTCTCCAAAATTCTTCAAAATATCTTATTTTAAAAAAATAAAATAAAATAAAAATAAACTCAAACTGGTTGGAACAAGTCAAGGGTGAGTAAATTATGACAGAATTTTTATTTTTTTGTGAACTATCCCTTTAAGAATTTTTAGAAGTGCAGTGTTTCATTTTCTAGTTTCCAACAAATGTTTAGGCAAAACCAGGGTGCGAACTACGTGGGAGCTAGGGGGAGCTCAGCTCCCCTAAATAAGGCATGGGCTCCCCTAAAAAACATGATTTGTGAAATTTTGGGGATCTCAAAAAATATTGACAATGTGTTATTTTGACGTGCGGTTTCAGTATTGTGTAATGTGATCGTGGATTATTATGTTTAAAAGTGCAAAAGTATCATTCATTCATGCATGACGGCAATTTACACCTCACTTAAAAAAAGATAACTACACATGCTATTCTTGTCATGAGCATCAAGGTGTGGGGGCGCTGCGGAGCAAAGTTCACTCATGTCAAAGACTGACAGCCAGATGCTTTCATATGGACGTTGAGACACTGCTTATTCATTTTCCGAAACAAATGATGTGATGTTGTGTTTCGTTTTATTTGCTTCATACAGTAGGCCATTACAATGTTCTTTTTTTAAACACCTTGACATTGCTGTGAACATGTTGGACAATTAAGCTGAAAGCAGGGTAAACTTGACAAAACGGAACCCCTTACAATGGTGTTTCTTTCATTTTCCAATTCGCGATTATGTTTTACCGGAGTGAAAAGTGAGATCCCATGACATTCTATAGGCCTATGTAAAATAAAAAAGCATATGCTGTCCTTAGTGCCATCATCTTGAGCTTATAGAGCGAATAGAAAAATGATAGGCTACATGACGAGGTTATTTATTTTGTTGTTAAGTGAAACATATTGGTGTTGGTTGATTTTATATAAATGAATGTATTCCTCTCACAGAAGCACTGCAGGTAAAATTAGACAACGATGTTCTGTTGTTTAGGCTGCTGTTGTTTGTGCATGTAAAAAGAAATCTCTCAAAAGATATTTTCAAGGGTCAAAGAAAGTTATTGTTGAGAAAACAAGCACTTTTTAGCGAGAAAGTAAACCGAAACTATCGTGGTGTTTTGTTTATTTAGCCTACTTTGTAATATTAGTTATAATTATATAAATATTTGTTTTAGATTTATTGATTTTTTGTTCATACATTGCTGTTTAAGACAGGGATCCTGTGTGTTTTATAGCCTACATCATTGTGGCTAAAACAATGATGTTTATAGCCACCAACCCCCGACATCTGACATATTTTAAAAATCACTGACATATTTTAAATTCAGATAGTATAACTATCTTTGATAATATTTAAAGGTTGTTGTAGTTAAATGAAAATAAAAGTCTAAAATGGTGTGTCACAAATCACGAGTATATAAGGACGAGTAAATTAATGAATTGTCATTTTTGGGTGAACAAACCCTTTAAATAGTTCATATTTAAAAGTAAATCTGTATCTCTCTTGTTTGAGACGTTGTCAAGAGAATTTTCTGGTACGACATTACCAGAGGACAACAGATATCCACTTTAAGCTCCCTGAAGTAACAAGTGACAGATAGAAGGTTAAGCTTGTGGAAGTTGACCCAGCTTGCCTCAGACATATCTCGATTTCCTCACACATCAATCAAAATCTCTTTGTATGAATCCTTTAACTGCGAAATGGATCTCTGCCATGCGAGTGAATGGCCTTTAGTTCTTCTGGTTAAGGAGAGGAGGAGTTAGTGTCTGGGTGGCATGAATGGGAAGAATCGGTACAGTGCCGCTTGCCCTGAAACGACTGTTAAATCAAAAGTAATGATGTCATTCTTTTTTGTGCGCCGGGTTTTCGTCCCCAAACAGACAATGATCTGCTGTTAGGCTGAATGAGTGGCACACAATTAAACTCCCTGCTCCTATTGGGGAAATATTTGGCTCTTCTTTGGTTTGATCTCAGCTGGAAGCCACAGGCTAAAGAGGTTGTCCATTCAGGGCTGGATTGTTAATGCCTATGTGTGTGGCTTAGAGCGAGATGAGGGGGCCAGAGGATTGGACAGCAGGGAATCGTCCAGCCCGATAACATCCATGCCATCTATATATAGCCTCTGTGTTCATCCGTTTGCTGGCCCTGATGAAAAGGAAAGCATGCAAAGAAATGCTGTTTAAGACTTAGTACTGTAAATGATGGCTTATTATTATTTATTTTTTACAAATTTGAATTCTTAGACCATTTTCCTACAGCAAATATTATATATGTGTGTATGTATAATACGGTGGAGTCCAAAAATATCATAACACAGTTGAAAATGCTTTTTTTTCTAATGGTGAGAAAAAAAGAAAGGAAAAACTGGGTAACAATTTGGAAGAAGGGTTAGTTTTAGTGCCATCATACGATTAATCGTGATTAATCGCATCCAAGATAAAAGTTTGTATTAGTAATGTTATAGATTCAGGTCAGGACCTTGACTAGACCACTCCATAATATTTATATGTGTACTGTGTGTATTTATGTACTGTATATATGTTTAAATACACACATACTGTACATAAAATACAAAAATATACTAAATAAATGTATTTACTTATATATTTATACGTAGTTTGTATTATATATATATATATATATATATATATATATATCATCTCATGCATGTTTATATACACAAAAATATACAGTACACACAATTATAATTTAAACAAATTACAAATATACAAATATATATAATAAACAAATAAACTTAATATATTATAATTTTATAATAAACAAATATATTTTGTTAATATTAATTTTATTTTGGATACGATCGCAATTAAACGTTTGATAGCACTAGTTAGATGATAATGAAATTATCTGTTTTCTGAACTTTAAATTAAATATTCCATATTATTCCAAGATCGCTACTAATAAAAAAAAAAAAAAATAATAATAATAATAATAATAATATATATTCATTCATTCATTTATTTTTTATAGCGACCTTGAAATAGTATGGAATATTTTATTTTAAGTTAATAAATACATAATTTCAATATTCATTAATTGAATGAAAGTGTCTTTGAAGAAAATGTCTTTCTTTCTATTTTTTTTTTTTTATTGTTGTTCTCTCCTGTTTTGTGTGGGGGGGTTTTGATGATGATCAGTTGTTTCTGTGGTTTAAGGAAACCTCAGTGTGGTGAAGACTACAGTCAGAGCTGTGAAGCAAGCTCAGCACTTTCTGGCCCACCAGAGTCTGCGCTATAACCAAAAGGCAGCACTGGGTTATTTTAGCTTTAGGTTAATCATATGGTCGCAGTTACATTTTTGGAGTTGTATCATCTAATAGGAGTGTCCAAGTCAAAAACGCTGTCTTTGTCACAATAGATAACAGACATCATTATAGCGCATTTGACACTTGTCAGTCCAACCACAAGAGAAATGGTTGAAAAATACTCTGTCAATAATAACAAAATAAGCTTTATTATTGGTATAATGTGTTATTAAAGGGATAGTTCACGCACACACACACGCACACGCACGCACACACACACACACACACACACAAATAATTCTGTCATCATTTACTCACTCTTGACTTTTTCCAAACCAGTTTGAGTTTTTTTTCTTCTGTTGAACACAAAAGAAGATATATTGAAGAATGTTGGAAACCTGTAACCATTGACTTCCATAGCATTTGTTTTTCCCTCTATGCCTGTCAATGGTTACCGCAGGACTCGTTCTTCAGTTTTTGGTAGCCCGAAAACAATTTATGTAGCCCAAATTGAAAATACATTCATTCATTCATTTTCTTTTCGGCTTAGTCGATCTGGGGTCGCCACAGCGGAATGAACCGCCAACTCAGCCAGCATATGCTCTACGCAGCGGATGCCCTTCAAGCAGCAATCCATCACTGGGAAACATCCATACACACTCATTCACACACATACACTACGGACAATTTAGCTTACCCAATTCACCTATAGCACATGTCTTTGGACTTGTGGGGGAAACCGGAGCACCCGGAGGAAACCCACACAAACACGGGGAGAACATGCAAACTCCACACAGAAACGTCAACTGACCCAGCTGGAGCTCGAACCAGCGACCTTCTTGCTGTGAGGCGATTGTGCTACCCACTGCACCACCGTGCTGCCCCTTGAAAATGCATTATTTACTAAATAAAAAGAAATGCATACATTTACTTTATAGAAAAGGTAAAATGGCATTCATTATACTAGACACATTTTTTTAAATAACTTTTTTAAATAACTCCAAAATAATAATAGCTGAATATTCTTTTTAGGTTATTTTTTAACTATAAAAAGAACGTTCCAGAATGTTTCCATGTACTTATTATTTAAAAATAACCTATATGAAACATTTAATCATGGTTTTTATAGGTTTATTTATTTATTTTTTATTTTTGGTACTTCTATTTTGGTACTACAACACAAGTTAGTGCAAACACAAATTCAAACACATATTGATAGTGGCTCCATGATACCAGAAAGTGGCATACAACATAATTACCCAATTTGTGAGAGAAAGCAATGAAATATATATTTTTCCTTGCAATAGGAGATAGATTTCAGTAGACTGACTGGAAAACACAATTTCCCAGGGATGTGGGTTAGGAATTTTGCAAGCCTTGTACCAGTCTCCACCATTCTTCAAAATATCTTAAAAACCAAACAAACAAGCTTCAAACTGGTTTAGAACAAGTCAACGGTGAGTAAATTATGCCAGAATGATCATTTTTGTTTTTTTTCCAATTGTTCCAGTTATATCATTCCCAACTATTATCTGGTATAATTTAAATTCAGCTTCCAAAATTAATAATATACGTTTTTTTATATGTTTTAAAGGTTGTTGTAGTTAAATGAAAAATAAAAGTCTAAAGTGATCTGTCAAAAAAAACATCCATTCATTTTACCCCAACACCTTTTTCAACTAAAACCAAATGTTGGTTGTTCATTTGCATGCCATTTGCATTTTGAGGTTTTAAAATGCACGAAATGGGATTCAAAGTGCAAGTTTTTGAAAACAACACTCATATAATACATGTGTGCAAACTAGACAACATGATTTTGTGGAAACTATGAGTTTGTGGGCATGTGTTTTATGTGTCTTTGACATGACCAAGTATGTGACATCCACAACAACAATCACAGACTACCACATGTGCACAGGCACGTAGTGTTTTTTTTACAAAATGACTATGCCAAATACGGTTGAAAACACAAAGGAAAACCCCTTCCAAACGTAGAATGTTGTTGTATAAATGAATTCTCCGTTTGGACCCATAACTTGACATCATCTGCTTCTTCCACTGCCTCCTGCTATTTCCAAACAACAGAAATTGCTTGTTAATCAGTTGTTATTTAAGTTTATTTGGATTTTTGGTTGGTGTTTTAATGAATTTAAGTAGACAATGTGTTAAAGGTGCCATATAATGCAATAAAACATTATGTTAAAGTTGTTTTTTAATATCATACATAATACATAAAAGGTATAAAAAGCAAAAAATCCAAGAAACAGTTTTACAAACACATTTATATACATATAAATTTGCCCTAGAATGAAAGCTCAGTTTCATTTGTACAGTCATTTGTTTCATTTGTACCGCCACATTTGTACAGTGCTCCCAGGACAAATGTCATTCAACCGCACTAGTCAAGAAAGCGTGCCTATGTGAAGATGCTGGACTTTAGCGCTGCTTACGGGTGTAGTAACGAGCAAACAAAGAAAACAAAGCACCAAGGCAGAACATTTCATAGGTAAGATTTAGTTTTTTACGTTTTTTGTATGTCACAAACTTTTGTGCTCAACAAGTAACGTTATTGATGATAATACAGTCTCTTACTGCACTGATCATAAGGCAAAGTAGCATCAACTTGCAAAGAATTCTAGGCTTATGCTAGTTTTGTTGAATAAAATCAGCAAACAATGAAAAAGAAATATGACAACAAGACGCTGCGGTGCTAGAAACTTGTATTATTGTCGGCTAAGTGAACGAGTCGTTCATAACGGAGATTCATTCACAAACGAATCGCTCCCTTCATTAGAATGAGAAGTGAAAGCAGGAGAGGGGGTGTGTTTCAGGACACGGATTAGATCAAATTTAACAGGGAGGGAGGATAATACATTTCCATGCACACAAACACAAACACACACTCTTTATCGGCAATGCCCATGTGGTCACTTATCCATCGATGTAGAAAAGTGATGTAAAATTATAATTTTCGTAATTAAAAAAAATATTTGCATACTGACCACCGGGGAAAACTCCCGATCATAGATATATGTATATATGTGTATATCTCTGGCTCTGGATGGCCACAGTCCTCCACTGCACCTTGATCCCACATTAATTTCAAAGGAGCGCTACCCTGTACTAAAATGGCGGCTCTATTGACGCATTCCTTCCAATAGACAACAACAGGGTAGGCGACATCTAATGTAAATATCTATGAATATTAATGAGCTCTACTCTCATGCTCATCGCTTATGTCTCTAATGCTCACACAGAGTGATGTACTCTGAAATACACATGCGCAAAAATACATCCTCGTAAACAGTTTACAGAGTTGCAGTTTACATGTGCTTGTGGCTTCATTACAAACTTACACGTGTTTGTTGCATCATTACAAACATATGAGGCAAATCTCACAATATACACGTTAAACTGAATAAACTTGTAATCCTCCTTTCTCAAATTTTGCGTTCTGACAAGCTTTAAACAGATGTGATAATGTTCTCCGTGGCCATGCATGGCTGTTCCTTTAAGCCTGTTCAATTTTCTAAATACGAGTCCTTATACATAGGGAATAAGCTGTGTTATACTTAGAAGATATGGAAAAAATATATATGCTGTTATCTCACTTGAAATGTTGTGGCCAATCAAATGCTGCTGGGGCATGCATATTAATGATCCGAATTATCACAGTCTGTGTTTTGTTCCGAATGGCCTGTTTTCACTGGAATTTTACACTCATGAGATTTACATGAGAACGAGGAAACAGTGGTATGTCATTACCCTGTACACTGTAAAATTTTTTGTTGTTGTTTCAACTTAAAAAAGTAAGTCTTTGTGCTGCATTTTAAGTTTACTTCGCTTAAATAGTGAAGTTGTCTTGACTCAGGTTAAAGTTGACAGGACTTGACAATACAAGTGTAATATTTGTGGTCTAAGTTTAGTTAACTTAAATAGATAAGTTGTTGTAATTAAGAATGATGTTATAATTCAAGTGTAATGGACATGGTTTAAGTTTAGTGAACTTAAATATTGAAGTTGACTCTCACATTCACATACACTCATTCATTACGGCCAGTTTTGTTTATTCAATTCACTTTATCCCATGTCTTTGGGGGAAACCAGAGCAAACCCACCAGAACACAGGGTGCACATGCAAACTCCACACAGAAATGCCAACTGGCCCAGTCGGGACTCAAACCAGCGACCTTCTTTCAGTGAGGCGACAGTGCTAACCACTGAGCCACTGTGCCACGTTACTTACCTAAAATTAATTAATTAAATTATTATTTTGAAGTCTGCAAATGGGCGACGCGGTGGCGCAGTGGGTAGCACGTTCGCCTCACAGCAAGAAGGTCGCTGGTTCGAGCCTCGGCTGGGTCAGTTGGCATTTCTGTGTGGAGTTTGCATGTTCTCCCCGTGTTCGCATGGGTTTCCTCAGGGTGCTCCGGTTTCCCCCACAAGTCCAAAGACATGCGGTATAGGTGAATTGGGTAAGCTAAAATTGTCCGTAGTGTATGTGTGTGAATGGGTGTGTATGAATGTTTCCCAGTGATGGGTTGCAGCTGGGAGGGATATGCTGGATAAGTTGGCGGTTCATCCCGCTGTGGCGACCCCAGATTAATAAAGGGACTAAGCCGAAAAGAAAATGAATGAATGAATGAAGTCTGCAAATGCAAATTTCACCAAAGAAGCAGGTATCTGAGAAGAACCTCAGACAAACACACCCCAACGTTACAATGAGAAAATGGCAGTCAGTGTTGCCAGATACACTTGAATGTTTCCAGCCAAAACCCTCCCAAACGCACATAAAATGCTTAAAAACTAAAAACAAGTAGGTACACACACTTGTTTTTTGTTAAATATTTAACATAAAATGCACGTTCAAAACATCCAAACTGATCCCAAACCTGCCCAAATTTAGTTTTGAGTTCAGCTCAGACTTTTTTTTTAAGTATAATAAGTTCAGCCAAGTAAAACTTTTTTATATAACTTATGTCAACACATTCAATCTAGATAAGTTAACTTAATTCAAAATATTAAGTTGTGATAACTAATTGGTGCAATACTTTTTTACAGTGTACTGAACTCTAATTATTCAGCTATTCGTAGGTATATCCTGATTTTTGAAAGTTAAATCATTTCCATATTGGTAAACACATGATTTTATTTCACCATGCTTTTCTTGAAGCTGTTTTATCTTTTACTTTGGTGTCATGGTTTGGGAATCTCTCTGTTAAGAATAAAAACACATTAAATCAAATAGTTAAGTGGTTTAGTAAGCTGACTGAGGTGTCACTAGCCAATCTAGAGGCTGTGTACACCAGGCAGCTAAAGAGAATTACAAATTCAATTCTAAGTGACTACTGCTAGTGTCCCATGGTCGCCTGGCCGTGTTGTGTTTTTTTCTTTTTTATTATTATAATAAAAAGCCCTCTGATTGTCCCTGCTTTTTTTTTTTGTCTCATTAGAGGTAAAGTCAGGCCACTCAGCACACAACAATTTGGAGGAGGAGTTTGGTCATTAAAAAGACACTTGTAAACTTGATGTCATGCTCATCGGTGGATGACTTACTGTACAATCAATATTAATTCTGGGCCAGAGGAAGATTACAAGGCCTTCAGACCAGTAATTACAATGGCATTTTCCAAAGAATTTTGAGGTCATCCTAGTTAGACTAGATTTTTTTCCCCTCATGCGTCATTTGCTCACATTCTTCAATGGATAATTTACAACAAGCTTCTTGTAAATAACATGATAAATAATGGGGTAAAACGAGGCTGAAGTTGCAGCTTACAGACCATGTGTTTTCCACTACTTCCACAGTGAATGAATGTAGAAAAAAAATATTTAAATGTTTTTTTTTTATTATTGAGTGCATTGAAGCTAGTATATGAGAGTTAAAGATAGTTATGGTTATTGTTTAAAGCAAAGTTTAGTGTTTTATACTAAACACTTATAAAGTCTTATAGTCTTATAAATAAATTATGTGACTAAAAGTGACTTTTATATACCAATAAAATTGAAAGTATTTAAAGGGATAGTTCACCCAAAAATGGAAATTCAGTTCCCCAGCGGGAGGGGAACTACAATGCTATGTGGAAACTTCCACTATGGGGATTTCGTCAGAAAGCCAATCATTCTGAAGAGTAATTAAACGGGCCAATGAAATGCCAATGAGTTGGCGGTGTCAGCGTGCACAGCTGGCAGCAATCATAATCAGCTTGTGAATAAGAATGCCCGCTGTGCCACACAACCACACCTTTTCGCTTTCAGAAGCCTCATGTGCAGTCTGAAAGAGACGTTTTGCTGTCATCCTCCGACTTTGTTCGAGAGAGAGAGAGTGAGAGAAAGCTGCCGTCTTCTGAGAGGCTGATTTCTCCCGGTTCCAGCGCGAGCAACAACGCGAGCAGCGGTGGTCGAGTTGGGTTTCTCCTGTCCCTGGGCATTTCGCTGGACCGGTACTTCAAGAGCGGTGCGTATAAATTTAAGCAAATTTCCTAAAAGAGCAACACGGTCGGGCAGCGCGTCTTTTTAAAGACGTCGCTCCGACCGTGTGTTTCTGGATGCGGTGGTTTCCTGTCCACGGATGATGGGCACGAGCACTGTATTGCATGTCTGGGGGACCAGCATGTTAATGCGGTGCTCGCGGGCAGCGCATGCCATCACTGCGATGGCATGTCTGTTGCACAGCTAAGATCGCGGTTCGCTCTTGCAAAAGGGCGAACCACCCCTGTTGTCCCCCGCAAATAGCGGTTGGCACTCGGGCAGATCTGAGGGTCACAGTGGGGGTCAATCCGCCGCCCTCGGGCTTGCGGACCTCCCATTCCTCAGCGCGCTCCATCCAAGCTTCGAGTGAGAGAAGCGCACCATCCTTCGGGAGGGTCGCCCTCTCACTCTATGACACCGAGGACCAGATGTCCATCGCTGCATCGGAGGGTGGGCTGTCATTTTCCGATGACAATTCGGACCCGCTTCCTCCCTCAGGGGTGGTAAGCGAGGCTCCGGATATGGCATCTGATATGATGGCCGTGCTAACCCGGGCTGCTTCGGCGACGAGGCTGGAGATGGCTTGTCCCCCAGCTTCGTCGCCGGACCGATTAGACGGGTGTTACGTGGAGGATAAGAAGGGGAAACCCTCTAAGCCTCCCGTCCCCTTCTTCCCGGAGGTGCACAGTAAGTTCACGCAGCGCTGAGGGCACCTTTTTCTGCCCGGTCTGCGTGCGCTCCGCCCTCACCTTCCTCGATGACGGAGCAGCCAGGGGGTATGAGGCAAAACCCCAGGTCGAGTGTGCTAGCGCGGTCAATCTTGCCCGCGTGGTGCCCCTTCCGGCGTGGTTAGCCTCGGCTCCCGTCCAAAGCGTGTAGGTTGTCTGTGTCCCTCAGGGCCAGAGCCTACAATGCTGCAGGCCAGGCTGCTTCCGTTTTGCTTGCTATGGCTAGTGCAAGCGCTGGCCCAGCGGCACGAGGAAGGTTCCGACCCAGGCTTAATGCACTACGCACTGCAACCGACTTTGCTATAAAAACACCAGGTCGACTGCGAGTGCCCTGGGAAGGACGATGACCACACTAGTGGTCCAGGAACGCCACCTCTGGCTAAACCTGGCAGATATGCGTGTCGTTGACAAAGTTCGCTTTCTTAACACACCCATATCCCAGGCTGGCCTGTTCGGCGACACCGGGGTGAGTTCACCCAGGAATTCACTTCGATGAAAGAGTAGTCAAGTGCGATCGGCGGGCTCAAAAACCGCTCTCCCCGTCGATTCGTCCACTTTGGCTGCTTCTCGCCGAGGGCGCTCGTCTGTGGCTCCAAAATCTGCTCCGCCGCCCTGTCCGTTCAACTGGTTAAGCGGCAGCGTTGAGCACCTCACAGACGATCACCGCCCCCCGCCTCAGGGCGCAGCTAAGTCCAGTACGGACCGCGAAGCGTCCCTAAGACGGGCCACTCGGAGAAAAGGATGTTTGCTCTTTCCCTGGCGGAGGGCCAGGGACACCCATATCATTAACAAAAAGGCCGTATGGCTACTAAATTTTTTAAGAGCAATTTTTTCCTCTCTCCGGGTGTGATAGCCCGAACACTGCCAGTATGGGACGCTATGCCTTCCAGCTCACAGGATCGGTGCTCTTCGCCACAGGCTCTGTGAGTGCCAGAGGACGGGCTCCTTTCTCTCGCACTCCTAGCCGCCCTGCGGGCTCTTGGGACGAAGTTAAGATTAAACCTCTTAACTTCCGCTCTTCCTTGGGACGCATGCCTCCCGGGGTGAGCTCTCCCATCCCGTGCTGCCCCACCGCTGGTGCGTCAGTGATTGCACCGATGATGTCACTCGCGTGGGCTCTGCCAGCCTGGTTAGCGCTGCCCAGCCCGTCGCGATGGCTCATTTGAACAATCAGACTCGGCTATGCGATTCAGTTCGCTAAACGGTCCCCCAAGTTCACGGGCGTGTATTACACCAGGTGTAAGCCCTGTGTCCGCCCCTCTCTTGTGCGAGGAGATTGCTGTCCTCCTGGCGAAGGATGCAATCAAGCCGGTCCCTCCAGCCGAGATGAGGTGTGGGCTTTTTAGTCTTTACTTCATCGTACCCTAAAAGAGCAGTGGGTTATGACCAATCCTAGTTCTGCGCATTTTGACCCGCTGCCTTACAAGCAGCCGCTCAGAATGCTCATGCAGAAGCACATCCCCCGGTGCGTCCGTCCTCAGGATTGGTCTGCAGCGATAGACCTGAAGGACACGTACATTCATTCTCCATTTTCCCACGCCACCGGCTGCGGTTTGCGTGCGAGGGTCGAGCATGATAGTACAAAGTCCTCCCTTTCTGGCTCTCCCTGTCTCCGCGGGTTTTCACGAAGCTCGCGGAGGATGCCCTAATGCCCCTTCGGCTCGCGGGCATCTGCATACTCCATTATCTCGATGACTGGCTTTTTAGCTCACTCGCGGGATCAATTGATTATGTACAGGGACTGGGTGCTCCGGCACCTCGACCTGTTGGGGTTTCGGGTCAACAGAGAAAGGAGTAGGCTCGCCCCCGTGCAGAGCATCTTTTTTCTCGGGTTGGAGCTGGACTTGATCACCATGACGACGCGCCTCCCTCGAGAGCGCGCTGGGCTGATGCTGACCTGTCTGAGAGCGTTCGACAGGAAAACTGTGGTCCCACTGATATCATTTCAGAGGCTCCTGGGGCATATGGCATCCGTGGCCGCTTCACGCCGCTCGGGCTGTTCCATATGAGACCGCTTCAGCATTGGCTTCCCGATCAGGTCCCTAGACGCGCATGGCACGCGGGCACGCACCGGGTGACTGTCACTCCGCTGTGTCGCCGTGCCCTCAGCCTCTGGACGGACCCTGCGTTTCTACAGGCCTGTGTGCCTCTAGAACAAGTGTCCAGGCATGTCGTCGTTTCGACGGATGCTTCCAGTACGCGCTGGGGGGCCGTGTGTTGCGGGCATGCAGCTGCGGGTCCGTGGAAGGAACCCGGTTGCATTGGCATATTAATTGCCTGGAGCTGTTGGCAGTGTATCTCGCGCTGCACTGTTTTTACCGGTGCTAGAGGGGAAACACGTGCTGGTCAGGACGGACAGCACGGCGACGATGGCGTATATCAACCACACAGGGGGTATCCGCTCTCGCCGCATGTCTCAGCTCGCTCGCCGTCTGCTCCTCCGGAGTCTTTCGCGGCGGAATCGCTGTGTGCCATTTTTTTCCCCCCGGCGAACTCAACCGTGCAGCCGATGCGCTCTCACGGCAGTTCACGCCCGGGAAAACTGAGACTCCACCCCCGGCTGTCCAGCTGTTATAGGTGCGCTCTGCGCGCTGGCTAACACAGCTGGCCCCTGGGCGTGCGTAAATACGCATTTCTCTCCAGTGAGCCTACTCGCAGATACTGTGTTACGTCAGGGAGGATGAGGACCAGGTCTGTTATTGCGCCTCTGGCTCAATCTGATCTGTATTTCAGCTCTCTCCTCGTGACGGCCCCTCCCTGGCATATCCCTTTGAAGAAGCTCCTTCTTCTTTGGAACAGGCACCATCTGGCACCCGCGCCCAGATCTCTGGAATCACGTGTAAGGTCCATAGATGGAGCGTGGAGGACTTATGTGACTTACCGGTTCGGTGGTTAACACCGTCACTCAGGCTAGAGCACCCTCTACGAGGCATGCCTACGCCCTGAAGTGGAGTCTATTCGCTGTGTGGTGTACTTCTCTCCGAGAAGGACCCCGGACATGCCAGATCAGTGTGATGCTTTCCTCCTTCAGCTGGCTGAGCTAAGGCTGTCCCCTTCGCACTGAGGGGTTGGCGTTACGATCATCCCCGCTCTGAGGACGCGGGGATGGCGGCGCGCTGGGAAAGCATCGCCTCATCATCCAGTTCCCAGAGGCGCGAGACGCTGGTTAATTAAATCAATCCTGTCCCCCTCTCATACCCACTTGGAGATCTCTCTTAGGAGAGGTCTGCTCGATCCACTCGACTCAGTATCTTTAAGTTTTCTGTCCAGGTAGACAGCTCTGCTGGTCGCGTTGGCATCGGTCAAGAGGGTCGGGTATCTGGAGGCATTTTCGGTCAGCGAAGTGTGCCAGCAATTCGGGCCGGCCCACTCTCACGTTTTCCTGAGACCCCGGCCCACCTAGGTGCCCGAGGTTCCTACAGCGCTTCTTTAGACTATGTAGTGAACCTGCAAGCGCTGCCCACGGAGGAGGCAGACCCAGCCCCTTTCTTTGCTGTGTCCTGTTCGCGCTTGTGACCGCATTAGAGCTTACGACTCTAAGCAGCTCCTTTTCTGTTATGATCGGCAGACGGGAAGTGCCGTATCCATTCTGAGGTTGGCCCACTGGATAGTGGATGCCATCTCCCTCGCTTTTCTATGCCAGCGTGAGCCGCGTACACCGGGAATGAGAGCGCACTCGATTAAGAGTATCGCCTTCTCTTGAGCGTAAGCACGCGGCGCCTCTCTAACAGACATCTGTAGAGCTGCGGGCTGGGCGACACCTAATACATTCGTAAAGATTCTATAATCTTTAAGTAGGCTGATTTTCCTCACGTGTGCTGGATACGCCAGTGAATGAGGAAATTCAGTACGGTGTTGAAACACGCTTGCTGCGCCTTTCTCTCTAAACACAGAGATTCGTGCGCTTATTCACTCTGTTCAGTTGAGTTCCCCATTTGGCGAACCCTGCAGAGTTCCTCCGAGGCCCCCAGCATCTGACTCAGCAGAGGAGTCAGGTGCCTGGCCCATTACGTAGTTGGCATGCCCACTTGGTCAGCCCGCGTTCTGGGTATAGGTGCCTGCTATGCGCGATCCCCGCTGGCGATCCCATATGCTTCATTCAGCCACGGTGTAGTTCCTCCTCTTAGGCGGGCCCGTGTCTTCCCTCCCCGCTAACCATCCTTCATATGTGTTCTCCCCCTTTTCAGGGTTAGTCCATATGTCTTCCTGCCACCAGGTCTCCCCATTGGGCAGCAGGTGGCCTCCGCAGCGTCCTCCCTATCGGGACTGCACGCTTCCCAACGTACTGTCGTAATTTAAAATTCCTAGTATCTTAACTAGGTGTATTTTTTACGACTCCCCAAAAAATATAAATAAGCCTTTAAGTGCTTCACAGGTAAGTAAGGGCCAGGGGACACGTTGGTGGGCCGCGTCTCTGGTGATGATGGTGCGCTCACGCCGGAGCCTGGCAAACCTCTCACCAGCGACGTGGTAAGGTTCAATCACTGTGGCGTTTTCCATAGATTTCCCCATAGTGGAAGTTTCCACATAGCATTGTAGTTCCCCTCCCGCTGGGGAACGTAACGGTTACTAAAGTAACCCTCGTTCCCCGAGGGGGGGAACGGAAATGCTATGTTCCTTCGCCACAGGGATTGCGCCTTAGCTGACAGCTGTAGTTCGGCTTCTTCAGCTAGAAAAGGTGTGGTTGTGTGGCACAGCGGGCATTCTTATTCACAAGCTGATTATGATTGCTGCCAGCTGTGCACGCTGACACCGCCAACTCATTGGCATTTCATTGGCCCGTTTAATTACTCTTCAGAATGATTGGCTTTCTGACGAAATCCCCATAGTGGAAGTTTCCACATAGCATTTCCGTTCCCCCCCTCGGGGAACGAGGGTTACTTTAGTAACCGTTACGTTGTATGCACAGACATCCATTAGCCTACATAATTATTTTCGTTTGTTAAGCACAAAGATTTGTTTCAAAACTATTTTTAAATTCAGTTGTAATTTCCAGCAAACGAATAAATGAACAATAATAACGAAGTGTGGTCAAAAAACTGAGTTATATCCAAATACACATGCTATGCCCCATATGGTCCAAAACCTGACAGGTGGACAAATCTAAGCTTGTTTTTAATAAAACAAATATAAATATGCAAATAATAAATAATACTACTACTAATAATAATAACATTATACAAAAGCAAGTTGTCATGAATAAACTAAAAAAGCCCCCGAGATGAAGAAGGCATGGAGGCAGTGTTTTTTATATTTATGTAGAAAGTAATAATTTTGTATTATTTTAATTCTTTAATTGTTTTTCATTTGTAAAGATATTTGTGTATTGCTGTACATCCTGCGTGTTTTAAGCAATGTGTAAGCGAGCCGCACAACTAACATGCTTTGCGCTGGACTTTAGTCCTGCTTTCAGGTGGTCTATTGCACAGTCTATTTTAGTTCCTCAAAATAGCAACGCGCTAACAATGCGCCTTAACACACCTCTTTTCTAGACCGGAACACCCATGAGTCCACAAAATGGCGCAAATGGATTTGCTATTTAAACAACGTGGCAGAAAATGGGAAAATTAAGGTTGCGTTGGTCTGAAAATAGCAACACGATGGGGCAAGCGCGTCTTGCGCCTTATTGAGCCGGGTGTATGATAGGGCCCTTAATATTCGTTCATAACAATATTCTCCAATCAGTATAATAAACAATATGTTTATACCATGGTACTTTATTGAGATTAAGGTTTATTATGTTGCATTATTTAAAAGATGAAAAAATTATGACCTCAGATCTGGGGTGTTTGTGTAGGATCCTGAAGGGTTATTTTGAGAAACGTGTCAGGTGTACCTATTATATTCCAGCTGCAGTAAATTACACAGCAAGAAAGAACTGTAACACCTAAGTGTATTACAGATTTTAATGCTGTGGGTCAACTGTATCATGATGCGGCATGTGCCGGTTTAAGCCGCCAGTGTGTGTGTGTGTGTGTGTGTGTGTGTGTACGTGTCACATCGCACATCCAGGTGAGCTCCTGCATGGGCATAAAATCTGCAGCGTGAATTTGGTTCTCTCTGCTGGGCTGATAACAGAGCTGTTGACAGATGCTGGTTTGGAGACTGGCCAGGTTGTGGTTTAGTCTAAGGCTTCTCCAGAGTCAAAGAGCCATTTTTATCCTTTAGCTCACTGAACAAGTCGTAACCTGCCTGGATTACTAGCTGCTAAGTACAGTCATGACCGAGAACAGTGATTTAAACGGCTCTTTCAGAAGGGACACCAATTAAAACAAGCCAAGGACAACGCATTGCCAAGACTCTAATGCTGTCTTTCTGTCGTAAACCTTTGTCCTAAAGGCCACTTGACCCCAGTGAACCCACTCCAGCCTGATTCCCTGACCCGGAGACTGCATACCCCAGGGGCTTTCAGGACATGGCCTGTTTTTACATTGTGACTTCCAAAATCCATTTTTGTACATTAAAAATGACTGTAGCTTTAAAGGAAAAGCAAGTTATTCTATTCGTTTAATATGTTAATATATACATTGAATAAATATTATTACACAGCTCTCTGGAATACTTGATTTTTATTGGTCAGTCACAACATTTTAAGTTCAAAGTATCTTAACCATCAGTGAATATGTTCACACCCATATGTATATGATTGTTTGTGACTCCACTGTTTTAGACTGTTTGGCACCATCTTGTGACTGAATAATATGTAGGTTAGTGTATGCTCCATTCAGCCATTTTCATTGGTTTATATGAACTATTATGGCTCAGAACAATGTTTTGAGTGAAGTGTTTAAGTTTTGTGGCAAGTAGCCATGTAATAAGCAGGATAAAGTGGATAAACAACTGTTACTACAATAAAGTCATTGGTCAGTTGTTGTATTACTGGACATTTGTCCGGTTTCTGTCCTCAAACTGCTCCTACAGTATGTGTACTACTAGTTTCTTACACATCCGATCCACAGCCACAAGTTTTCATTTTATGTGATTTTTGACAGACTGTGAAGTAACTCAAATCATTCAGCATATTTATATGGAACTTTAATGCAGGTAAATACCTGCCTGGAACTACTTTTTACTTTCTCTGAAAATAACTACACCGTAATGTTTATCACTCAATCAGAATAAAGTATTTAACAGCCCTGTAGTATACAATAATATTGTATTCTATTCAGTTCTGTTCTGTTCAATAAAATTCTTGTTCTGTGTTATGCATAGGGCACAGGTGTCAAAGCCAGTTCCTGGAGGGCCCCAGCCCTGCACAGTTTAGTTCCAACACACTTACCTGTAGGTTTTAAACAAGCCTGAAGGACTCAATTAGTTTGATCAGGTGTGTTTAATTAGGGTTGGAACTAAACTGTGCAGAGCTCCGGCCCTCCAGGAACTGGCTTTGACACCTGTGCATTAGGGCAACTGGAACTTATTATACACTGTAAAACCCCAAAAGGTAAGGTAACTTAAACCATTTGAGGAAACCGATTGCAACAAACCATTTAAGTTCAAAAACGAATCCTAATGAGTACTGTGAACTTAATCCATTTGAGTAAACGAAGCAATTTGAGCACAGTAAAACCCAATAAATGAAGAGAACTCCAACCAACTGAGTACTGTATAACTTAATAAGTTAAGGCAACTCAAACCGTTTGAGTTAAAAAACTAATCTATAAGAGTACTGTGAACTTACTCCATTTAAGCTGAAGTAATGAGGTATTTAATTAACTCATTACTTTCAACACTGAGTTCAAAACTCTTTTCAAATGAGTAGAATTAACTTCTAGTAAATTTTGAGTTAACTACACTCATTTCACTTGATAAAGTTGACTGTTGGGTTTTACAGTGTAACAATTATATGATATTGTGCTTTTCTTGATTCTTATTGCTTCAAGTGTACTAGTTTTTAGTCTTTCTCAAGAATCATTTAAAGATTAATTTTCTTTTTTGAGTTTTCTTCTTAGTGTATGCAAGAAAGAAAGAAAAAAAGGAATTCATCTTTATTTCTATAGCGCTTTTACAAGAGATTGTGTCAAAGCTGCTTAACATAGAAGTTCTAGTAAAGAAAGTAGAAAGAAAGAAAGAAAGGTGCTATTGTTTTATAATCATACATATATACAGGTTTTATAAACAAACAACTCATACAGCATCCAATTAATCAATTATTAATTTGTGCCTATTTCATACAATAATATAATTAAGTAATTTACAAATTCATTCATTCAATCATTTTCTTTTCGGCTTAGTCCAATGAACCGCCAACTTATCCAGCATATGTTTTACGCAGCGGATGCCCTTCCAGCTGCAACCCATCACTGGGAAACATCCATACACACTCATTCACACACATATGCTACGGACAATTTAGCTTACCCAATTCACCTATACCACATATTTTTGGACTTGTGGGGGAAACCGGACCACAGATTTGCCAACTGACCCAGTCAGGGCTCGAACCAGCGACCTTCTTGCTGTGAGGCGATTGTGCTACCCACTGCACCACCGTGCTGCCCTAATTTACAAATTCATTCATTCGTTCATTCATTTTCTTTTCGGCTTAGTCCCTTTATTAATCTGGGGTCGCCACAGCGGAATGAACAGCCAACTTATCCAGCATATGTTATAAGCAGCGGATGCCCTTCCAGCTGCAACCCATCACTGGGAAACATCCATACACACTCATTCACACACATACATACTATACCACATGTCTTTGGACTTGTGGGGGAAACCGGAGCACCCGGAGGAAACCCACGCGAACAAGGGGAGAACATGCAAACTCCACACAGAAACGCCAACTGACCCAGCCGAGGCTTGAACCAGCGACCTTCTTGCTGTGAGGCGATTGTGCTACCCACTGCGCCAACGTGCAGCCCTAATTTACTAACTATGTAGTATAATTTTTTTTTTTTTTCAAAAAAAAGTACACTCTGATTAATGAATATGTTGATAAATAATTCTGTAAATCATAAGGATAGTGAATCATGATACACTCCTAACCAATACGATTTATGTATTCTGATTGCATATAACATTTCCATACATTTGGATCACATACTTTTAACATAATTGAACTATTGAACTTTACGTGATTGAAATGTGTTAGTTAAACATAAATGAAACAAATGAGAACAAGATTTATGTAATAATATCTATAAATCCAATGTGTTTTAAAATCTTCTTATTAATGTAAAACACACTGGAGTTAGTCTATAGTGTGGAGTATGGAGTTGCATCAATGTTGACCCTTGAATATTAAGTGAACCAATCTCATAGAATTTAACTAATTGGATCTGGCTTTTCATATACAGCTAG
The DNA here is from genome assembly GCA_903798115.1 of Danio jaintianensis. Lineage (NCBI taxonomy): Eukaryota > Metazoa > Chordata > Actinopteri > Cypriniformes > Danionidae > Danio > Danio jaintianensis. The sequence goes on from CAIGQV010019270.1 coordinate 2,872,283, forward strand.
ATATATTTATACCATATTCATATTTTTAACTGATTAAATCTAATAGTAATCTGACAACATACATTTTAAAAATCTGACAAACTAAATAAAATCAAAAGGTTACAAACAGTTAATGACAAACTTTATTGTGATTATTTGTTTTTATGAGTTTTTTTCATCTGTTGAACACAAAAGAAGGTATTTTGAAAAATGTTGTGACCATTGACTTCCATAATACATGTCAATGGTTACCAGTTTCTACCTTTCTTAAAAATATATCTGCTTTTGTGTTTTCAAAGACACAGAAACATGTTTGAAACCACTTGAAGGAGAGTAAATAATGAGTACATTTATTTTTTGGGTGAACTATCCCTTTAATTGAGTATAAATAAGGGACGGGAAATATGCTTCAATTTGTTTTTACAGGGTCATATTTTTAAAACTGTCCTCCATCTGTGGATTTGCAGCATGTCGTTTTTGTATTAATACTGTATCTGCGTATGACTCTTAGCTCCTTGCTATATTCCTTATTGTTTAAACCTGTCCTGTTCGCCGGGGTATACTGATTCTGGTCTGAACTGCTTTGTCAGCATTTTCAAGACTTATAGCTGAGGAGCTCAGAGTTGTCAGCATAGAGCAGCTGGATTCATGTAGGTCATGCATACGGCACGTAACACTCAGGCTTTAGGATCTCATCTGGAGTGCAGGAATGCATGTCTTTAGGAGGGGGGGAAAACTAGGACAGAGAGAGAAAAGGAAACAGTAGGAAAGGCAAAGAAAATGCACTACAGAAGGGTTCTCTTTGTCAGGAAACATTTTGAATAGAACAATTCAAACTTATATGCTTAAAGTTTAATAGTAGGGAAAAAGTTAGAATCCATTGAATACACTGTGCTGAAATCCCTTTCAGCCTTGTCTTCATTCCTGTCAGTGGCGTTCAGTTTGAGAAGCTCATTTCAATCAGTTCCTCACCATGCTCAAAATCAAAGAGCTGGAGTTACTAATGATTTAGAACTAGACCCTTAAAAAAGCTTTATCAGAGGTCAGAAGTTAACTGTTTAATCCAAGAATGAAATTTAGAAGGAAAGCCATTTATGGAATAAAATGTAGTCATTTTACTAATTCTAGTACATTTTTAATACTTTAAGTTTGTTGTATCTGAATATGATTAAGTTGCCTTGCCATTAGGCCTGTTTCAATTTCTCCTCAAACCCAAACATGATATTTGACAAGTTAGAAAGATGAAAAATATGACCCTTTAAACCGATGTGATTGATGTGGTGCCCGAGCAAGACAAGCCAGTCTTTTGAAATGTTTTATAGCTTTGTTCCACTTCACCATCTGGTCATGAAAGACCAACCAAATAATCCCACCGCCTGTGCTTTTGACCATCGCTCGTTCTTAATTCATAACATTTGTTTAAGTGGTTCACTCAAAAAAAGAAAAAAAGTTCTCATCCTTTTTTCTTTTATTTTAAAGTCCTTTTGTCATTATAGCTTTCTTTCTTCAATGGAATTCAAAAGAAGATATTTTGGAAAATGTTTCGAACCATAATTTGAAAGTCAGTATTGTGATGCATATTTAACCGTGACTTGAGTGTATTGTTACACCCTTACTCTGTAAAAACATATATGTTAAATAACGGTTTCAGTATTTTGTAATTCACAAGTGTTTTCTGTTCATTTACGGTTGTGAATTGCATTATGGGACGTTGATCTCTGCTCTGTTGAGGTTTGATGTTGAAAATTCAGCTCTACGGTTTAACAAAGT
>CAIGQV010019270.1:2888118-2911997 GCA_903798115.1 Danio jaintianensis
AGAGAGAGAGAGAGAGAGAGAGAGAGAGAGAGAGAGAGAAAACAAAACAAATCTGCTCTCTGTTCAGAAGGAATAGATGCATTCAGCCAAGTCAAAAACAGTTGTCTATATTCAGTCTGTGTTAATCAGAGACATGTGCACACTGGAAACAGGAAAGTGAAAAGACAGGAAGTGTGGGTGGTAGACTGGAACTGAAAGTTAACACCATTTCTTTCCTCTAACTGCTCTAATTAATGACTGGAAAACTACAGTAAGTGTGGTAATATTTGCTTATTTCGGTAAAGCTATTTCTGTTGCAATCTGGTATCGTCACTTAGCTTGACTGAAATGAATTAACAAACATAAGAAATGAATTCTTGTGCTATGTTTTCCCCCAACACTGTCAGGAAAAAAGCTGCGTGACAATATAATTGTGTTATGGAACTTAATATGTCTATTTTGAGAGAGAGAGACTGGAAACATCTCAAGGCTGAGGCATTCGTTTGCTCATAGCATTCTGTTTGTTAACTAATCGTTGTTTTTGTAAGTAAATAAGAGATTTAGTTATGCTTTGGAGGCTCTCCGGGATTCCAATGACTTTCAGATTTGCAATGGAAAAAGTTGTGTGTTGTCTTAGACCTCTTTGGAAACAAACACTTGTCAGAGCTGTAGCGTAGCGGTCAGCCTATGTGCTCAAACATCATTAAGAAATAGTACAGCTGGTAAATAATGGTCATTGTTTACTCACCTCCATGCTATTACAAACACATGTTTTTTCTTCTACAAAAATTACACATATGCATATTTTGAGGGATGTTCACACTTTTTTCCCCGATACAAAAGCATATTGTGTCAAGCCTACACAAATGTGTAATAGAAGTATTTCATAGACATGAAATGTCTATGGTTTGCGAATGATCTACAACCATTGTGAAAATTTAAGAATACAGACACTCATTTTAGGCTCAATAGCGGCACACAAACCAGTGCAAATTATTTTGCAAACAACCCATGTGTAAGCTTTGAACACAAGTGAAAAATGTGCTGCAATGCTTTTTGTTGGTGAATGGAATGGTGAACCTAATAGTTAAAGGGTTAGTTCACCTAAAAATGAAAGTTCTGATATTAATTACTCACCCTCATGTCATTCCAATCTCCAGAGACCTTCGTTCATTTTCAGAACACAAATTACTCTATACACCAACAATCATGAGACGTTCAAAGTCAGAAAATGAATCAAAAACACTGTCAAAATATTCAATGTCACTTCAGTGGTTCAACTGTAATCATAAAAACTCCAAGAACACTTTTATATGCCATGGCAAAGTCTGTAAATACGACTTTTTTCGCCTATGTCCTCTCTTCAGAAAACATTTGTGTACAAAGTTTTTTTTTGGTACACAAAAATGTTTTTGAAGCTTCGTATGATTACAGTTGAACCACTGAAGTCGTGTGTTTTGACAATGTTTTTGGTTCCTTGAGAACCATCTCATGGCCCTTGCCGTCTATGGAGAGACAGGGAGCTCTTGGGTTTCATCTAAAATATCTTATTTTGTGCTCATAAAATGAACGATCATAGATTGAAACAACATGGGATGAGTAATTAATAACAGCATTTTCATTTCTGGATGAACTGAACCACATTCCTAATTATTTCCATTCATTTAAACACTCCAATTCAATTTCTGTCTGAAAGGGAAATTCTTAAAAATGCATTTATGATAATGTCTGCCCCAAAAAAACAAAACAACAACAAAAATCACTGTATCCAAGTCTTTTCAGCACTTACTGTGTGTTTTGCTGTCTTTAGAGAATACTGACAGTATTTTTGTAATGCACTCTTTTATTTATTGCAACATGGTGCAGATTTAGGAACATGATGGAAATGTGTAACTAGTTCACAATGCTTAACCTCTATTCCCCCAGCCTACATTTTTTTTATGAAATGTAAATACGTTGCTCCGGATACATTGCGTTGCACGTTTCAGATGACAAATCCACTAGAGGGCGCTGTCTACATTTTTGTGAATCTGAAATACCTTACTTAAGGTATGTTTTGTTGTACATTTCAGATTCCTGTCCTTCTTGTACACATCCATGAGAAGGACGAGGTTGTTGTAAAGATCTCCTTGCAAACCACTTACCTAAACCCTTCCTAAACCCAAACAACAAAAGGCAAGCTTTAGAGAAAAGTGCACTCCGACTTAGTTTAACCTTGAATTTACATTGCTTTTATCTCTTTTGTGAAATCATGCTTCATTGAACTCAAACCTGAGTGCTCTGCATCACAAGTACAACTGTACAAATTGAGCTACCGCGCAAACTCACCACACTGTAAAAGTTGTCCATATGGAGATAGATACTGTAGGTGAGGCAAATGTATTCGATTACAAATCATAGACATTGTTACGTTGTTTCAACTGCATGAAAAAATCATGTTCTTGTAAATATCATTAGTGTGAAAAGGAACAAGCAGTTGTTGGCGTCATATTGCCCTGTAGCATTCATTTTAAATAGAAGAATGCAGTCAAGTGTATGTTTCAGTACGTTTTTGCTGTTTCTCAAATTTCCACCGAGCCTGTGTTGCCTTTTTCTCATTCTGCTCATATCAGGGGCAGGGTCATCATCAGGGTCATCTGTGGTCTATCGCCCAGGACAGATGGGGTTGACTTTTGAGAGAATTTTAATTCCCATGAATTTCAAAAATGGCTTAATCAGGGGTGTTGGAAAAAGCTCATAGAACTTAATAAAAACATTATTGGTTGTCATTTTCACATTGGTCTCTAGTCAGCCATGATGTTTTTGGTTTAAAATAAAACTATTAAAATACAATAAGCACTTTGAACATCTATAGACAAACTTTCTAACTAATCGCCTTTTAGTAATATAGGTCAGTAGGGTAATAATGGACTCAATGCGCATTGCATGGCATGGCTGCAGCTTATGGCTCTATGATATGGTGTTTGCACATATGTGACCCAGTCGTCTCCCTGCTGACTGCCTAAATTGTAGAGTGATGAGTGAAACAGAGGAGGAGGAGGAGGAGGAGAGGAGGAGCAGCCAAGCCAGCTGGAGCACTGGAGAGTTTGCATACCTTTTATGTTACCACCCCTACTGACTCTTTCTTCTGGACTGTTTCCAGTACTCCCTCCAGCCCTCTATCCACGACTTCCTCTCGCTCTCTCTCTCTCCCTTCCTCCCCCACCCCCATAACTGAAACAGTCTCCTAAAGGATTGAAAAGGATTGAGTCATCCTTTCTGTCCGGTTTCCTGCGGTCACAGAAAGTTAATTTTAGCCGGGGCAGCCGAGCAGATATGTGCGCAAGTGTCAGACAAAACTCTGAGATGAAACTTTTGCTATCGATTAAAGGGGGAAAACTCTGTCCACTTCCACAGAAACGGGTGGGGTGTAGTCTCTTTGTGTCCGACTTCTGTTGAATTAGCTGTCTGAAAGTTTACGTCTGACTTCTTTCCTTGTTTGCGCATGTGTTTAGGTTTGTGTGTGTGTGTGTAGATTCAGGGGTCACCAGTGAAACTTGCTTTTTCGTTTTTTCCCCGACTTCAGTGGAGGAATGTTGGCATTAAGTTTGGCTGGGGGGAAGGCAGTGAGCGGCGTCTCAAGTGCTGGCATTTGTTTCATTTCAGCCGTAATGAGTCTTGCCCTATCATGAGAGAAAGTTCTGGCTTCAAACTAGAAACTTCAAAGCAGGGCTTTTGAAAGTAAGAAAAACTTTCAACAAGTCCTCACATGAAACTCGTTCAAGACTTTAGAAAATTAGATTTCGACAGAGAGAAGCTTTTGCTCTGTCTGGTCCTATCGCCGTCTCCACTTCAGAGGAAATAAACGAGCTGCTAAAAATGAGCCGCTGTCCCTTCCACAATGAAAGGAAACTGAAGTTATGCAGAAGGAGGGAAAGAAAAGTTAAAGCTGCGTGCGTGTGTATGACTGCGCGTCTGTCGGTGTGTGTGTGTGCACGTCTGTGTCTGTGTGGGAATGATTACATCAGCTTGAGCTAGCCCTATGATTGGTTAGGGAAGTGTGGTTTGATTCACTACCTAAAAGCCTGTGGCTGTAACCCTTTGTGAGGGGAACAGAGGCAAGTTGTCTGCCAAGCTGGAAACAGTGCCATCTGCATGCTCTGTTCTGCGCCAAAGCTAGACGGAGAGTGAGAAAGAGAAGAAGGGAGATTGTGACAGGTAGTACACGCTGAGCCACTGACAGGAAGAAGCATCTGCAAAGCATTGGAACGGCTTTTTCTTTTCTTCTTTTTGCTCGTTTTTTCTCTCTTGTGGAGTTGTGGAGACATTCGGGGAGCGGGTTCGTCTCTCAGTTTGTGGAGGAGGACACAGGCTGCTGGGGAAAATGCCATCGTGTTCTCCTGACTGTTGCCTGCTCAGGCCTGGGGAGGTAAGATTTCTCCTCAAGCCCAAACGCACAGCTCCTCTTGGGCACTTCAGAATCTCGTTCCCCCTAGGCGACTGGAAGAGTCTGGGGAGTTGGAGTGCGTCTGTGTTGAAAATTAGAACCTGTAGAATGAAACCGTAAAATTTAAAACAGACTGCGGCGGTCAACTCCACCGTTTTTGAGCGAATGATTGATTTGAGTAAATCTTGGAAAAGCTTTAAAGCTTGGCGTGACGGATTTCTGAACGTCTGTTTTGTGGGTTGAAGAGTGCTGTGTGAGAGAACGTATGAAAGACCTCAGAATGAGAGAATTTTCGAGAAAAGCTAGAATGTGTGTGAGGAAGGGGACACACAATGACACGGGACACGTTCGGTTTCGAGCACCAAACTGTTTCAACTGAAATGCTTTTCTTTTAGGTTTTCACTCACATTGGTGAGGACGTAGTCTAGACATGGAATTTGCATGATAAGACCTAGATTTGAGCATTATTGGATTTACACTACGACTCAAAGCCTTAAAAGAGTTTTAGCTATTTTCCTCTTTGCTTGAAGATACGGTATCGTAATGTCACATAAAATACCGCTGCCTGTTTATTTGATTCATTTTGGGGCCCTGAAGATAAAATTTGTCCTGTGACGCAGTACACTTTCCTCCTGTCTAAATGTGATTTTTTTTTTTCCACACTAAGAATTTTAGCTGTTTAAATGAACCTCGGTAACATCTCATTTTTGTTGTTTTCTGTTTCAGATTGTAAAAATATTCAGCGAGGACGGGATGGGAAAGGTGGTGGAGATCCCAGCCGACATGACGGCGCGAGACCTGTGCCAGTTTCTCGTCTATAAAAACCATTGTGTGGACGATAACAGTTGGGCGCTTGTGGAGCATCATCCGGCACTGGGACTCGGTAACTGGCTTGCTCCTTTTCCAAGCTTGAGTGTAGCAAGTAAATTTATAGAGCTGTTTTAAAGTGTCTGTGTGTGTTCGTCAACCACTTTAGATGCAGTAATTACAGGGTCTTTTGTGCTGGAGTTGAAATCAATGATGACCATGTAAGAGAAGAAGACAGACTTCCTTGATTCATCTTTTTATGTCCTCGGGCTGAGAGTAATTGATTAACAGTCGCCGGGGGAAATCCCATATAATGAAGAGGCATAAGAGGAAGTTAGGTTCCCTAAGAGTTGAAGTGCTTCTGGTTCCTTAAAGTTGAGCACGGCATTGTCATGAATAGATTTGTCACTTGCTATTGAGAGCAGTTTTGAATACGACTCGTCTCTGCATCAAACCTGTTAAACTTGTTAATCCTAAATTATTGGATTTCAATTGTTTGCTTCGTTGATTAAACAAACCTTGGTTATATGCATTTGAAGTCGTGTTTAAAGTAGCATCGATGTTATTATCTTTGACCTTGCTCAGTTTTGAATGTCTATACATTTTCTCATGCATAAGATTTAGATTTTGCCATCCAAACTATGCATAATTATATAGTTTGTTTTACATTCTAGAAGTTGGCATTTCTTTCTATCAGGGCAGACCTGCATTTCACTAGCTGTCGTTATGGTTAGCTCTTAAAAATTAAAGAGATAGTTCACCTAAAAATTCTGTCATCATTTACTCACCCTTTACTTGTTTTAAACCAATGAGTTTCCTTCTTCTGTTAAATACAAAAAGAAGATATTTTGAAATATGTTTTAAACGTGTAACCATTGACTTCCATAGTATTTGTTTTTCCTACTAAGGAAGTCATTGGTTACAAGTTCTAAGCTGTCTTTGAAATATTAAATTGTGTGTTCAACAGAAGAAAGAAACTAATAAAGGTTTGAAATCACTAGAGGGTGCATCAATTGTAAGTAAATGTTCATTTTCTGGGTGAACTATCGTTTTAAACATGATCGCATTTTTTTACATTGACGGTTGCAGTCAGGCTGCACATTGTGGGCAAATCTCTAGGCTAACACACGCTGTGCGTTAATTTGTTACCTTGAATAACCTGTGGCGTAAACGTGAAGCATGGTAGTAGAACGTAAGTCAGCCCAGGGCAACGAGTCATACAGTAAGTTCATCTACCCGAGTATGCGGTCTGGACAGGATTTCTTGTTCCATTCCAAATGTTTGTTTTATTTGGCAAACAAACCGTTTCCTTTTTATTTTCAACGGTCGTCTTCTCTGTATCATCAGTCTTTCATCGTCCTTTCAATGTTCTGTTTTGCTTTCAATTTCCTATTGAGTTTGAGGATACAATAGCTGGTTGGGGAATTCTGGGAAATGTTGGTGAATTTTGCTTGCCAAAAGATATAGATTACTCATCATTCAAAGTGCTTAATCTCTTTTTATATATATAGTAATATTTCTATATTTATTATTATTACTTTTTTTTTTTTTAAAGCATAGCTACATTGCAAACTATGAAAGGGATAGTTCGCCCAAAAAATTAAATTCTGTCATAATTTACTCACCCTTCACTTGTTCAAAACCTTTTTGAGTTTCTTTCTTCTGTTGAACACAAAAGAAGATATTTTGAAGAATGCCAGCAACCAGCATTCTTCAAAATATCTTCTTTTGCATTGAACAGAAGACACTCATAAAGGTTTAAAACTACGTGAGTGAGAATAAATGAGGTAATTTTATTTTTTGAGTGAACTAGGCTATCCCTTTATAATACATATACGCTTTTAAAGGGTATAATACAATATATGTTTACACAGAACTATTTTTGCAATCATAGTATTTGTCTGACCAAAAAGCAATAATCAATGACAGCATTCAGTTGTCCATGCACTATACACTAAATCCAACTAATAAAGTTATGTGCAAGTTTTTTTTTTGTTTTTAAATATACAAATGAAGTTGTCTTCTCTCTGCAGAGAAATCAGTCTGGCCATTTTGTGATGTTTTTCATCTAAATATACTACATGGACTATTGCATATTAGCGTATTGCTACTACATATGCTACATGGACGTCTTAATGCTACACATAATTACCTCAAGCTACCTGACTACATAGATTTTGTTGGCAAAAATAACTTTTTGTTGTTAAAGATTAACCTTTTGTACAGCAAAAAGCTAGTATTCAGCTAGTATTGTGAGACTTTCTTTAAAGGAACTCGTTTTACAACTCTCCTGGAGTTAAACAGCTGAGTTTTACCATTTTTTAATCCATTCAGACGATCTCCAGGTCTGGCAGGAGAATTGTTAGCTTAGCATAAATCATTGAATCGGATTAAACCATTAGCATCTTGCAAAAATATTTTCAGAAAGAGTTTTGAATAATAATAAAGAATAAAATAAACATAATAATCAAGGAACTTTTCTGCCATACCATGTCTGCAGCAGGCACAATGATATTACGCAGTACCTGAAAATCGTTAGGTAACTAGCCAGAATGAGAGTATAGTTGCTAGCTATATCGGCATAGAAAATAGCAACTTTTCATTTTCAATCAGTCTTAATAGACAACTACAAAAGAGACAAGCTTTAAATAGGAAAATTATCAAAACTTTTTTGAGCGAGATGCTAATGGTCAAATCTGAGTCAATGATGAATGCTAAGCTAAGCTAAAAGCGCTCCCGCCAGACACACAGATCGGCTGAATGAATTCAAAAATGGTAAAACTCTACTGTTTAAGAGTCTTGTTATTTCCTTTGAGGTCTATTTGCCAGAAATAATGATGACAATAATATAATAGTTCTTATTAATGTCTTATTGGCACATGCTTATTTTAAAACAAACATGTCAGTTTGGACAAATGCTTTATTTTTTTATGCGAAACACGGGCTGTGTTTAAAACGTCAAGTCCGTTCCTCATTTGTTATGGATCCACTCTGCTTGAATAGTGCAAAGTGTGGTTGAGCGAAAGCATGACATCATCTCTCTGCAATGCAATCTCTCCTTACTAAGCCAAATATTGAACGGCAGGATGATGGAAAAGCTTGTCACTCCAGAGTACTTCTGTATCTCAAAGCGTCATTTCAAGATGGATGTGTTGTGGGGAAAAGTCATAAGCCGGTTTGTTGTAAAGTGGATTAAAGCATGCAGATATATTGATACATGTATACAACGTAGTTGTAACTGGATATTAGCGTGAATTATTGCTATGCTTTCCGGATACAGTGAGTGTAGAAAAGAGTTTTGATGCTATATTGAGCCCAAAATAAATTTTAAAGGGATAGTTCACACAAAAATCATTATTCTCTCTCACGTGGTTTTACACCTTTTTGAGTTTATTTCTTCTGTTGAACACAAAAGAAGATATTTTGAAGAATGCTGTTTGCTGGGACAATTTCCATAGTAGGGAAAAAATACTATGGAATTAAATGGGTCCCAGCAACCAGCATTTTTCAAAATAATCTTCTTTTGTGTTTAACAAGAGAACATTTTGGGTGAACTATCCCTTTAAAAGCGTGATTCATTTGCTGTATTTTCATTAAATTTGGATAATTATTTAGAAAACTGGGGTGGCACGGTGGCGCAGTGGGAAGCGCTGTCGCCTCACAGCAAGAAGGTCGCTGGTTCGAGCCCAGGCTGGGTCAGTTGGCATTTCTGTGTGGAGTTTGCATGTTCTCCCCGTGTTCGCGTGGGTTTCCTCCGGGTGCTCCGGTTTCCCCCACAAGTGCCGCGTTATAGGTGAATTGGGTAAGCTAAATTGTCCGTAGTATATGTGTGTGAATGAGAGTGTAGGGGTGTTTCCCAGTGATGGATTGCAGCTGGAAGGGCATCCGCTGCGTGGAACATATGCTGGATAAGTTGGCGGTTCATTCCGCTGTGGCGACCCCAGATTAATAAAGGGACTAAGCCGAAAAGAAAATGAATGAATGAAAGAATTTAGAAAACTGAGATATTATCGCATATATCACATTTTTAGGTTTAATTAAGCACAAAACATTCAAAAGTGTCTTTTGAGAACACAATCCAATTCACCATAAATCTTTCAGTTTGATTGATAAAAGAAAATAAAAAATCAGCTGCAATTAATCAAATTTGCTTGAAAATCTGCTTATTGGGGCGACGCGGTGGCGCAGTGGGTAGCACGTTCGCCTCACAGCAAGAAGGTCGCTGGTTCGAGCCTCGGCTGGGTCAGTTGGCATTTCTGTGTGGAGTTTGCATGTTCTCCCCAAGTTCGCGTGGGTTTCCTCCGGGTGCTCCGGTTTCCCCCACAAGTCCAAAGACATGCGGTATAGGTGAATTGGGTAAGCTAAAATTGTCCGTAGTGTATGTGTGTGAATGAGTGTGTATGAATGTTTCCCAGTGATGGGTTGCAGCTGGAAGGGCATCCGCTGCGTAAAAACATATGCTGGATAAGTTGGCGGTTCATCCCGCTGTGGCGACCCCAGATTAATAAAGGGACTAAGACGAAAAGAAAATGAATGAATGAATGAATGAATCTGCTTATTTTTTTCTCTTTCTCATTATTCATCTCTTATACGTCTCGCTATGTAAATTGCAAAGTTTGTTTGTGGGGTGGGTGTAACTGATCTCCCCCATAGTTTCCTGTTGCCAAACAAAACCAGCTTCACAGTTGGATGAAGAATATGTGTCCATGTCAGGGTTCAGGGTCTTTTGAGCGGTCATTGGCAGCATTAACTCCACACCATTGTTTAGGCTAATAGTAGAGAGACTGTAAGAAGGCCAGAGAATTCAATGCAAATAGACATAGATGTATGCATGCATGTATATGCATAGATCTTTTTTTTTAGTCAGTAAGTCCCTGTGCTTTTTACGCTGAACTAGGTGGGTGGAGAAGGGGGGTTGGTGTTTTCTCCTCCAGACAAACTCTCTTTTCATCAGGCAGGGATCACTAACCCTGTTTATTTTTTGTCTGTCTGGGTGAATGCTAACAGACCTTCATGTCATTTTAGATTCAAATATTACACCACATTGTAGTTGAAATACGTTTCTTATGAGTGTAATATACTGTAGTTTTTGAAGTAATGCCATTGTACATTGTTGACATGAGTCTTTTTTTTCTTTCTTCATCATTCCACAGAGAGATGTTTAGAAGACCATGAACTGGTTGTCCAAGTGCAGACGTCAATGATCAGCGAGAGTAAATTTCTCTTCAGGAAGAACTATGCCAAATATGAATTCTTTAAAAATCCTTTGGTGAGTTAATCCAAGACCTCAAATGAACTATTTCAGATTTAGATTAAAGGGATTGTTCAACCAAAAAATGGAAATTTACTCACTATTCAGTCAACCCTCAAGTGGTTATAAACCTTTAGGAGTTTCTTTCTTCTGTATAACTCAAAAGAATTCATTTTGAAGAAAGCTGAAAACCTGTCATTGACTTCCACAGTATGAAAAACAAACACTATGGAAGTCAGTGTTTGCAGGTTTCCATCTTTTTTCAAAGTATCTTCTTTTGTGTGATATAAAGCAAAACAGGTTTGAAACAAGTAAAGAGAGACTAAATGATGACAGTATTGTCATTTTTGGATGAACTATCCCTTTAATGTGGTTGTAGATTTGTTTTATTTCCTTCTCTTGGTGCAGGTGTCGGTAGGTACATAAGTAACATGACACGGATTATCGCTAAAGGAAAGTTCCTCACATTAATGGACTGTTTTCAGTCTTGGTAGATGCAGATATCAAGTGACATGCTTCCAGTTCAATGAACTGCTCTCACACTCTCTCTCACACACAATCCAAAAGAAACCCATGCCTCTTACTGTTTGGGCTGGTAATCAAACACTTTCAAGAACATTCAGTCCTCTTGTAAATTCAGCTAGAGACGGAGAGGGGTGGCAAATCTGCACTTTACGCGTACATTTTCTTTTCTTCGACCTTTGACACTGACACTATGTTTTAAATTGCTGTAACAAAAGTTCAATTCAATTCAGCTTATGTGGCGGTTGGTTTCACGGTTTCTTCATCCATTTATTTCATTCACTTGTGGATTGTGGGGCTGACGAAAATTTGTATGCTGATATATACAGCATATGATGTGGCCTGATAAGTTGGCGGTTCATTCCGCTGTGGCGACCCCAGATTAATAAAGGGACTAAGCCGAAAAGAAAATGAATGAATGAATGATGTGGCCTTGGGCGTCACGGTGGCGCAGTGGGTAGCACAATCACCTCACAGCAAGAAGGTCACTGGTTCGAGCCCCGGCTGGGTCAGTTGGCATTTCTGTGTGGAGTTTGCATGTTCTCCCCGTGTTCGTGTGGGTTTCCTCTGTGTGCTCCGGTTTCCCCCACAGTCCAAAGACATGCAGTATAGGTGAATTGAATAAGCTAAATTGACCGTAGTGTATGTGTGTGAATGCAAGAGTGTATGGGTGTTTCCCAGTGTTGGGTTGCAGCTGGAAGGGCATCCGCTGCGTAAAACATGAGCTGGATAAGTTGGCGGTTCATTCTGCTGTGGTGACCCCAGATTAATAAAGGGACTAAGCCGAAAAGAAAATTAATGAATGAATAAATGATGTGTAGTTCACCCAAAAAAATGAAAATTCTGTCATCATTTACTCATCTTCCACTTGTTCCAAACCTGTTTGAGATATTGTGAAGAATGTTGAAAAAAAAAGATAAAAAAATTGACTTTCAAATGTTTTGATCCTGTGAATGGTTGCTTTTTTCAACACAATTATTATTTTTTTTATATTTTGTGATTTATGTTAATTTAACATTTGGTTAAATTTCCCCCACAGTCCAAAGACATGCGCTATAGGTGAAATGAATAAACTAAACTGGCCGTAGTGTATGTGTGTGAATGAGTGTGTATGGGCAACCGCTGTGTAAAACATATGCTGGATAAGTTGGCGGTTCATTCCGCTGTGGCAACCCCTGATGAATAAAGGAACTAAGGTGAAGGAAAATGAATGAATGAATAATAATACCAATAATAACAAAATAAAAGAAGAAAATCATTATAAGAAAGTAAATGGGTGGCAGATGTATGTCTATTATTGAAATATTATCACATTTTGAACCAAAGAGCTTTTAGAATCATTTCAAATGATTGCTCTATTCCTTTCATCCACCTTAATCACAAAAGACAGGCTTTTCACCAGTGATTATCAAACCTTTTCTTTTGTTTTCTATGTGAAGCAAAATGTTACACAAGCAGATGTACGTCTGCAATCATAGAGACTTTCTTTTTACTATGTTGCAATACTATTATTAGGCTATTGATATTTCCTTTAATAAGCTGAGCAGAGCATTTATGAGAGGATCAGCTTTGCACAATGCTGACAATAAAAGTTATATAATGTGGTTCTTTTTCTTCTTCTTCTTTTCAACAGAACTTCTTCCCAGAGCAAATGATTGCCTGGTGTCAGGAGACCAATGGGACCATCCCCCCTTCTCAGCTCCTGCAGGTACAACACACACACACACACACACACACACACACACACACACACACACACACACACACACACACACACACACACACACATGTTCTCTTTCCCATCACCCCACATCTAAGGGCGTACTCACACTATGCTATCCGAACCGTGTCCAGCCCTAGGCACGTTTCCCAGTTTATTTGACAAGTGTGAGTGCTCCGAATCAGGCTCAGGAGCGGTTCAGTTGGCCGACCCTGGGCCGGTTGGAAGAGGTGTGCCAGAGCACGGTTCGGTTGGGTTTTGGCGCGGTACGCTTGTAGTGTGAGTGCAAAACCTGCGTGAGCGCGAAACTGAAGACGCGACATCACTTTTAAGGGACTGTTTCATATGGATTTATTAATCATTGAACAGCACATCGAGGACATAAGCGTGCTCCGGCTCGGATGCAATATGAGTGCAGGCCGTCGGGGGAGAGGGGAGGGGAGGGGGACAACCGCGCTTCGGCACGGTTCAAGGCAACCGTGCCTAGTGAGAGTACGCCCTAACATCAGCCTATTCATCTTTGACATTTTACAAGATAAGACCTTTCTCTTATAAACTAGCCAGCACATATTTAAATGTATTTATTTGCATGTAATTATTTACATTGTTTTATTGGTCACACTTTACAAGATTTGATTAGTTAGTGCACTAATTAATTAATAATGAGCAATACTAGTACAGCATTTACTAATGTATCATCAAAATACAAATTCATGCTTGTTAACATTAGTTAATGCACTGTGAGTTACCATGAGGGTGGCAAGGTGGCTCAGTGGTTAGTAGTGTCGCCTCACAGCAAGAACGTCGCTGGTTCGAGTCCCGGCTGGGCCAGTTGGCATTTCTGTGTGGAGTTTGCATGTTCTTTGTTCGCGCAGGTTTTCTCTGGGTGCTCCGGTTTCCCCCACAGTCCAAAGACATGCGGTGAATTGGATGAACTAAATTGGCCGTAGAGTATGAGTGTGTGTGTGTGAAGGCAAGAGTGTATGAGTGTTTCCCAGTACTGGGTTATGGCTGGAAGGGCATCTGCTGCGTAAAACATATGCTGGAATAGTTGGCGGTTCATTCTGCTGTGATGACCTCTGAAATAGAGACTAAGCCGAAGGAAAATGAATGAAATGAATGAGTTACCATGAGCTAACAACAAACAACTTTATTTTCATTAACTAATGTTAACAAATAGGAATAAATCCTGTAATAAATGTATTTTTCATTGTTTGATCATGTTAGTAAATCTATTAGCTAACATTATCTAATACAACATTATTGTTAAGTGTTACCGTTTTATTTACTGTACATAATATTTATGTTTAAAGAGAATTTAATAACATGTTCTTAAGATTGTCCGATTGGATGAACTGATGTAGATCAAAGTGTAGCTAAATTAGACATGCAGGTCAGCAATTTTGGGGGAAAAAACCTTTTAATCAGTGATTTATTGCTACATTCAGACTTCAAAAAAACTGGTGGTGAATAGTTTACATTGAAATGAATCAATCCACTGCAATCTTATCAGTGTGTTTTATTGAATGCATCTTTATCTTCTTTCATCACCAGAACTTCTTGAACTCCAGCAGTTGTCCTGAGATCCAGGGATATTTGTATGTGAAAGAGATGGGCAGGAAATCGTGGAAGAAACTGTATGTGTTTTTAAGACGGTCAGGATTGTATTTTTCGACGAAAGGAACGTCGAAGGTGAGTTAACTTCTATAAAACTTAGTAAAAAAGCAACCTTAAATGCATAGTTTAGCCAAAACTGAAAATTTATTTACATGTTTTTAGTTTTTTCTGTTGAACTCAAAAGAAGATATTTTGAAGAATGATGAAAACCTGTAACTATTGACTTCCATTGTATTTGTTTCTACTATGGACGTCAAAGGTTACAGGTTTCAAACATTTTTCAAAATATCTTCTTTTGTGTTTAACAGAAGACAGAAACACATAAAGGTATGCAACCACTTAAGTAATGTAGTAAACATTAATTTTTGGGTGAACTATCCCTTTAAGTGTAAATTTTGCTCATTGTAACTTTATTTTCTTCTTTGTACAAGCCTCTGTTAATATAATCAGGTGCTGGCTAGATCTGACCCCTCCCCCAGTTCTCTCTCCCCTCTTTATCCATTAAATGACATGAGCTGTTGGCTGATTTTTCACAGGAGCCCAGGCATTTACAGCTACTAGCAGACCTGGAGGACAGCAATGTCTTTACAGTGATAACAGGGAGAAAGCTGCACAGTGCACCGACTGACTTTGAATTCTGCTTAAAAGTAGGTGTAACTAACTTTTAAGATAAGTTGTGTGAATATTAAACATTCAGCTGATAGAACAGCATAGTTAAACATCTTACACAGTTTACAATTTTGGTCAGCACGGGGGATTAATGTTGTGTATTATGATCATTTGCAGCCTAACAAAGTAAGGAATGAAGTGAAGGAACTAAGGATGTTGTGTGCAGAGGACGAACAGAGCAGAACATGCTGGATGACAGCCTTCAGACTCTTTAAGGTTGGTAGCAGAACCCACTTTGTCTGGGTGATCTAGAATCTGCATACTTTCTGTGGTTCATCTGGAGCTCATAGGGATAGCTTGAGATTTGAGCTATGGGGGCCAGACATGCTAAAAACCCCAAAAACAAATATGGAATACAATATAGAACAAATATGGAATAAATATGGATCATATTAAGTTTTTATAATTTTAGTTTTTGTTAAACTTTTCCTTGGTACACCTTACATTTAGACTTTTGAGCGTGGAAACCTATTTATTATAATTTATTTGTTTCCAATCTCATTATGATTTTGACAGACAGTGTTGTAAAAATTACACCACACAAATCTTTTTTTTAAATCTATCTGTCATTTAATTTATTTCATACTTAAAAGTGGTAAGGCTTTTAATAACTTTTGTCTTCATTCCCATTTTCATGAATAATTATGAGCTTATATGCAGAGCAGGCTATAAAATGGATGCCTTTAAGCCTATTTCATTTGTAAAACACTGAATCAGGACATCTGCGATTAAACAGCCAGTTAACTTTCTTGCTTGTTTACCCATCATCAACTGTCTTTGACCCTTTAAAATATCTTTTCATGGGTTTAGTCTATTTTTACATGTGCAAAAACAACAGTAGCCGAATTTTATCAGCAAGCACTTCTGTGAGAGGAACAATACAAACAAAGCCAAAGAAATAACTGCATCAAGTAGCATTTCTGCGATGCAGTCCACAAGTTTAAGATGATGGCATAAAGTAGTGTCTGTATGCTTTCTTTATTTTACATATACACTCTCAGAAATAAAGGTATGGGAGCTGTCACTGGGAAGTACCTTTTCAAAAGGTGCATATTTGTACCTGAAGGGTCCATAATGGTACCTCAAAAGTATTTTTAGGTACATTTGGGTACTAAAGTGTACATTTCATGTATAACTGTGGACTGTTTGGGTCTTACCTTTATTTCTTAGAGGGTTGGATGTGAAGAGAAGTAAATTTTCACTCCAGTAAAAGTACACATAATCACAAATTCGATAGTAAAAACCATTCTAATGGGTTCTGTTTTGTCAAGTTATCGTGTACCCTTAATGACAGGTGCTTTTAGCTTAGCGTATTGTATTACTGCACTTTTACCCAATTATATAAAACACAACATTTTGCTTTGAGAATGAATATACAGTGTTTGACAGGTTTCAGGATCTTGGGGGCCAGTTCCCTCCCGGCTCCCTCACAAGCTACAAGCCTATAAGCCTTTTTACCTGACTTAGCTAGACCTCACACTCTTTTCCTGGCCTTAATCCTTCCATTGACTGAACTAAAACCTGAACATTTTTTTCGGACTGTCTGGAACTTGCATCTTTCATCGTCTGCTCTTAAATCAGCACCCCTGCACCCTTTCTGTGCTTCATCTGGATCTTGACTGTTTCAGATCCTGCAGGTTTTTGGTTGCTGATCTAGAACTCCAGGTTAATCTAGAACCCAGCACATTTCCTTTCTTGCTCTACATTTCATCATTCTCTCATTGCCTGATTCTAGAAAGTTACTCAATTTCTGACTATTCGAGAACCCCCACCTTTCTGGGGTTATTCTAGAATAGCCACCCTTTTATTGGTTCGTTTGGAATCTGTAACCTTTCAGTTGTTGATCTTGAGCCTTTGTTCCTGACTTATCTAGAACCTACAACACTTTCTATGTTCATCCTTTCAATGAATAATCTGCAACCTCCACTTTTCCCTAGTTTTTTTTCTAGCAGTAGTGCAAACTTGAATTATTTCCTTTGCTTATCTAGAACTCTTATGATGGGTTCTTATGATGACCAAATGCGAACTGGAAGTTGCTGAGACTTTTATTTCAGTATGTTGATGTGCTTCCAATTGCGCACCATTCCCTCATAGCAAACTAACGGTAAGAGCGGCATGGTTAAGAATAGCTTAAGAATGGCTTAAGCCGTCAAAGTGGGGGTGGCGCGGTGGCACAATGGGTAGCGCTGTCGTCTCACAGCAAAAAGGTCGCTGGTTCGAGCCGCGGCTGGGTCAGTTGGCATTTTTGTGTGGAGTTTGCATGTTCTCCCCGTGTTCACGTGGGTTTCCTCAGGGTGCTCTGGTTTCCCCCACAAGTCCAAAGACATGCACTATAGGTGAATTGGGTAAGCTAAATTGTCCGTAGTGTATATGTGTGAATGAGTGTGTATGGGTGTTTCCCAGTGATGGGTTGCAGCTGAAAGGGCATCCGCTGCGTAAAACATGTGCTGGATAAGTTGGCGGTTCATTCCGCTGTGGCGACCCCAGATTAATAAAGGGACTAAGCCGAAAAGAAAATGAATGAATGAATGAAGCCATCAAACTGACATTATCAGAGAAGGACCGCAGATCAGCTGGTCAGATTTTGATTGAAGAAAAAATTTTGTGGTCTAACTTGCACGGATTAGTTGTTCACCTACAGAATAACAGTGTGCGCTAGCTAAATGAACATTATAAATTTTGTTTGCACAGCCTTTAAGTATTCGCACTAGTAAGTCAATTCAAATGCGAAAATAGAGGTCAATTTCCAGCAGGCAAAGCAAATGATGCAGAATGAAGGCACAAAATTCACCTCAATCGCATCTTTTGTGCAAGTTAAAATTAATTCAACTCTTGCATAAACTTTGATATCCCGCAAGTAATCTTAAGTGAGTAACGTAATGCTTCACATTTAGCATTACACTGTTTTTCAGTCTGATCTAGAACCAGCTGCTTTACCTGATCCAGAAAATTCTTTCCCTGAGAGATGTATACGCTACTATCTAGAACCCCTACCTTCCTCTTTCTATTGTACGATTTGCAATGCTATTCTTTACATCACAGCATGTTATTTTGGTGCTTTCTTAAAGAGCATAATCTGTTTTTCAACTTGTTAACACTTTTTCTCTCCATTCTTCACTATAGTATGGAATTTTACTCTATCAAAATTACAAGATCCACCAGCAGCGAAAAACGTTGCTTTCACACTTCTCAGCGCCTGCGGTAAGACTCCCTTGAAGCAACTCCTGCATTCAGTTTCTGTACCTCACAGATGGAGCATTAATCACACGTGTCAGTATGTGGGCCATGATGTCACATTATGGAATGATTGTTCGAGTGTTGGCAGTAAAGTTATTATTACAGCTTGTTCTATGGATATTATGCAGCGATTTTATAATAAATGAGCACAGAGATGCAAAATATTTCTGATTTAGCATACATGTTATGATGTGCTTAAATGTTTTTACTATTGCGCAACTCTTTCTAAGAGTAACGGTTTATATTCTATATTCGATCTACTGCCATATGATCGAATGTAGTGTAAATGTAAGACTAGAAGACATGACACACCTGCAACAAAGCAAACAAAGTCATTGTCACTGTGTGCGATCTTCTTTTCCAGAGGAGTGTTTCAGAGAGCTCTCTGGTTGCCATGGATTTCTCAGGGAGGATAGGCAGAGTGATTGACAATCCTGTGGAGGCTCAGAGTGCTGCCATGGAGGAGGGACATGCCTGGAGAGTGAGTTACAACAATCATTTTTAATAATAATCTTTAATTATTTATTAATCTTAATAATAATTAAGATATATGTTAAAGGAACACTCCACTTTTTTGGAAATAGGCATTTTTTTTCTAGAGAGTTTTACTATTTTTGGGACTTTGGGTCTGGCGGGAGCACTTTTAGCTTAGCTTAGCATAGACCATTAGCATCTCGCTCAAAAATGACCAGTGTTTTGATAATTTTCCCAATTTAAAGCCTGATTCTTTTGTATGGTTACATTGTGTACTAATACTAATGGGAAATGAAAAGTTCCTTTTTTTATGTCGATATGGCTAGGAACTATATTTTTATTCTGGCGTAATAATCAAGAAACTTTGCTACCGTACCATGGCTGCAGCAGCCGTAATGTTATTACGCAGCCCATGAATATCAGCTAACTTCTGTCAATATAAATGTAACTACCTACTTGCACAGGAAACATGTCTTGCAACCTTAGAGACATTTGTGAGAGATGTTTCAGAACTATTTTCAGACGCTGTGTAGTAAGTATCATTGCACCTGCTGCAGTCATTTTCATAAAAAAAAAGAATTCAGTGGATTAACTTGCACTGATTAATTGTTCACCCAAAGAATAACAATGTGCTCTAACAGAATAAACATTGTAAATTTTTATTTGATTTTGATTGTTAGATTTTGACACAAGGACTTTAGAGGTTGACTGTGTTTCTTTTTGTGTCTGTCTTTTTTCAGAAGAAAAGTCAGCAGCGGATGAATATTTTAGGAAGCCCCAGCTCTTTACACCCCTCATCATTAAGCGGAGGTACTTTCTAGAACATTTTGAAATATCAGTCAATATTTAGTCATGCTTTATCATGACCATAATATTTTATTTAACACTTAAATATATGGTTAAATATGTATATATTCAGTTATATTCATGTTATGCGTAACACGTCTGTATTTATTTGCTCACACAGCAAAATTGTGAAGTAGTATAACAACATACAGTAAAATATAATTTCATCATGTGAGAACAAAATTTATTGTATTTATATTTCGTGTCATGTGATCATTCTGATATGCAGATACTCAAGATATAATTTATTTTTATTAAGAAGTTTGTATACAACAGTCTTTGTACATTTTAAGCAGATTCTTAGTTGAATAGACAGGTAAAAAGTACATTTGTAACAATGTAAATATTAACTTTTGATCAATTTTAATGCAACACATGACTTATTGTAAATAAAAGTAAAATGATTAAAAGCAGGGATGCACCAATGTATGAGCCGCTGATATCTATTGGGCGATATTAGATTAATTTAAAGCTATCAACAATAATATAGACAAAGGCTGATACTGATGTTTAAAAATTACATAATCATGTCTTTTGAATTGTAAATTTTTTCTCAGGGCAAAATCATTAAATACTTGCAAAAACCTAAATAAAATGTTTAAAAAAAAATCTTAAACTTTTAAATCTTTAAACTGAAAGATTGACATTGTATTTATTTTTATCTTAACTAAAATGTTGGACAGTTGAATGTTAAATGGATCCAATTCATATTCGCTAAAACCAATTTAATGGAGAAAAAACAAGCACTATAGTGTTGTATGCAATTGACCAGTATCTGTATCAGAGTCTCCCCAAATTATTTTGTTAAAATCTGTAGCGGCCCAAAAAAAAATCTATGCATTTCTAATAAAAGGTTCAAAACAATTGGTTATTGTTGT
The DNA here is from genome assembly GCA_903798115.1 of Danio jaintianensis. Lineage (NCBI taxonomy): Eukaryota > Metazoa > Chordata > Actinopteri > Cypriniformes > Danionidae > Danio > Danio jaintianensis. Next base: position 2,908,545 of record CAIGQV010019270.1, read on the forward strand.
CTTTAAAAAGTCATGTAGATTAAATCCTATAATTTAAAGATGTATATCACAGTACATTCTTTTGAAGGAAAGATGGCATGGCACTGACTATGCTGAGCATTAGAGAGAAGCACATTCCCCTTGTCTTAAAGGCATTCTCTATCACTTCTTATCCAGTTATCCACAGAACTCAGCTGTGGTTTCACGGTCGTATTTCACGGGAAGAATCCCACAAGCTGATCCATCAGCAGGGCAGAGTGGATGGGTACATATCATAGCATCTCATTAGTTATTCTCAAAAAACCATGCTGGATGATTCTCTTGACTGTGCAATAGATACTTCAACGTGACTTTTTTTTGTGCTACAGAATGTTTCTCTTGAGGGACAGCCAGAGCAATCCCAAGGCGTTTGTACTTACACTGTGTCACCACCAGAAAATCAAACATTTTCAAATTTTGCTGGTAAGATTTGATCATTTCCTGCACTCACAACATATTTACTTGCTTATAACATTTTAGTAAAGCGTAGAGAGAATTATTAAAGGAACCCTTCCCTAGAGTTAAACTGAGTTTTACCATTTTTAATTCATTCAGCCGATCTCTGGGTCTGGCGGGAGCACTTTTAGCTTAGCTTAGCTTAGCATAAATAGTTGAATCTGATTAGACCATTAGCATTTTGCTCCAAAAAATTGAAAACAGTTTTAATAATTTTCCTATTTAAAGCTTGACTCTTCTGTAGTTACATCTTGTACTAAGACAGACGGTTACGCAGTGCTGTTACCTTGTTATCTAGCTGGGGACAATTTTCAGGCGCTGTGTAATATTGTGCCTGCTGCAGCCATGCTACAGCAGCAAAATTCCTTGATTATTACAGCAAAATTCAGGACTGACCCCCATTGTTTATAAGATTTTCTCCTAAATGGGCAGGTTTTGTGAATATATAAGTATACGGCCCAATATCTACATATGGCAGTTATGTTTATAGTACTACCTTTAACTTTTTGAGGATGAATATGAATGGCAAAATAATAAATTCAACACAAACAACCCAATGTACTTAACATACCAGTAACAAACCTCAATACTCCACTAGAGAGTATAGACAAACTTCAAAAGGTTGTGCCTTTAAACTGTGTTATTAACCAGGTATCTGGCTATAAATATCCCAGCATGACTTCAATTAACATGTTCGGCGAAGCTTTTAGCTCTGCTGGAGTCGACTGACCAGAGAATGCATTGTGTAATTGAATTGCATGAATTAAAAATGCAGCCTGACAGAGTAGATACATGAGCAATTCCATGCAAGTGTCAACCTTGCCATGAAAAAAATTGTTCTTGCCAAAATAGCAAAACCCTTTCTAAGTTTTTTGTGTAGGCTTGTATTTTAAATACTGTAAAAATACTCAAAAATGTCTTTGTCAATGTTGTCAAACAATTATATTTGATTTACCAAAGTCACACAAATGGCAATTTCACATCTGTCACATCCATAACGAAGCTTTTTCCTCATAAATGCAAAAAATTTTAATAAAATCAAATCAAATCAATCGTTTTTGTTCTATATTGACCCAACTCTTATCTTTTTGATTAGCATGGTTTCTTTTGGGTTCTGCAGATTAATTCACAGAATTTCTACAAAGTATGTTGTATACTGTAAACTCACAAACCTTTTTGGTCACATCCATAACGCGTTCATTTTCCTAATAAAAATGTAAAAAAATAGTTTACAGATTGATATATTTCTGATCCCATAACTCTGTGATTAGTTGTTTTGGAAAATATAAACAGACGTTTCAATATAATGTTAACATATAGGCTGCTTTCTATGTGATTTTACTGCAAATGTCACATCCATAACGCTGGAATTGCTCAAATCCCAATCCTTCCTTTTCCAGTGTGAAGAAGATGGTCAAATGTTCTTGAGTCTCGATGACGGCGCCGTCAAATTCACAGACCTGATCCAGCTGGTGGAGTTCTACACGCTCAACAAAGGAGTTCTGCCTTGCAAACTGAAACACCCCTGCACCACTGTGGCCTTATGACCTCCATATGCCTGATTTCGCCTAAAGACAAACAGACGACGTGTGCTGTGGTGTAATGCTGTGCTGCTTGGCTGGAGAAAAGCACACTTTGAAAGGAGAGAGTGAGAGAGAAAAAAATCAAAACAACACAAACAGGACCAGCAAGAATTAAGGAAATTAAGCTTGTGTGTTAGATGAACCTCTCAGCCACCCGCACACTCAACCGTGGCCAGGGCAGGTTCTCAGGACAATCATCCAGAGGAAGCCTTCAGGATCCGCCTTCAGGTCTTAATCGTGCAGATGTGATAGTGGTTTGGAAATGGCCAGCAAAACACTTATCAATCACGTTTGATTTTATTTTGCACTCATGAACCAGGAACAACCAAGCTATAACAATTGTTACTTTCAAAAAAAAAAAGTCACGATTCTAGAATGTGGACAACAGATTGGTGGTTTGAGTACTGTGAAAAGACACTGCCCACCGTTGAATTTTTGCTTTCTGTCACTTTCATCCAAAATTCGAATATTTAGACGTACACTTGCTTTCTTTTTCTCAAATGCTTGTCGTTTTGAGCACAAAACTCTCATGTTTTGGGTCTTATTTAGTTCCTGCTTTATCACAAAGCATAGCCTGCAGCGCTCTCTGCTGGCCATACCCAGACCTGACACGTCACTCCTTCAAGGAATAGTTTACCTCAAACATGAAAACTGCGTTTTTTAAGTCACCCTGACGTCACACTAGAACCACGTAATCTTTGTTTTGTAGAACACGGAAGAAATTTGTATCTGACATCCAAAAAAACAAAACAGTATTTCAAGACCGTTCCATTGAAGCCTTACAGTCAAGACCAATTTATTTTAGTCCTGAAAGGTCTGAGTAAGGACTAAAGGCCTATTCACACCAAGGATGATAATTATTAAGATAACTGTAAAGGTAAGAGTTCAGAACACAGTTATAATGCTAAAGATGTAGATAAATTATATCATTAAAAATGACTTTCAGAACTTCTAAAACAGTGATAGCAGCCAGAATTCATTAACAAAATATAAAGAGCTCTCTCAGTTTAAAACTAGATTGTGGAGAAGCACACACTGCTTGATGTTAATCCCCCTTTTCAAAAATTATTTAAAGATAACGTCCATTTTGAAAACACCATGGGAGCAGTGTTAAACTACATGCAGGCTTTACAAGCCAGGCTAGCAAATTGAAGTATAAAAGTAGCTTAAATATCCATTGCTAGTTTTTGCATCTTTGTGTTGCCACTTTTGAAAATCCTGAGGAAAACATTTTTCGGTTAGTTTGTGTAATACATGCTTTAGTCATTTATGTATTTATTTTTAATTACATCTAGTTTATTAATAAAACGTACTTAAGTTTACAGCGGTTTGAGGGATATGTAGTGCATTCTGACCTTCAGTATTCTCTGATTAGCTATTTCAGATGATACTGTAG